>CAJPEX010000215.1:56427-140863 GCA_905338405.1 Notodromas monacha | reverse complement strand
CAGTGACGAAAATATGTTCAATAATTCACGGAGATCCTGATCCACCAATTTCGGAAGGTCGAGCTTCTTAAATGGAACCCGTGAACCAACATTTTGCACGCAAATCCCGAGACCCATGACGCACCTTTATATTATACGAGTCCAAAGGAAGAAAATGCGTCAAAGTAAATGCGGTATGCGGAGTTATTCCACGTCTTTTACGCGCAGTTTAATTTGATTCATTGGATACTCGAGCTGTGAGAAAGTCTTCAATTGTGAAAAGCAAGAAACTCTGCCAACGAAATTCCCTTGTCAAGCAGTATTTGCTAGAAGTACTCGATGAACTTTTCCAACAAATATACGACGCAAAAGATAAGACAACAGCGAGTTCGAAGGGCCAAGCAAAGAGATTGCCAACTCGAACTTGGCCAGACCCCAACGAACATGTTACGCCTCTTTCGTCATCGACGCGAGATTCTGCACAGAGGGGCCTCTGTACCACGCATTGGAGACAAGTGTCAATAAACTCCGCCGTTTTCTGCCGCCCCGGTCTTTCGCATACAACAAAATTCCCACCGACGCGAGAAGGAAATCCGACACAAATTTCACTCAGCGCTCTGGAATGATAACACAGCAAATTCTCAATTGTCTTTTCCAGCTTGCCGCATTCTCAAAATAAACGCAACATTTCGCAAACGATTCAGTGACGACTGACGAGGACATAGTTTTTTTAACGTCGACGGAAAAATAAATAACCCGTTGCACGTCGGATTTTATACACAGCACAAAAGAGTTCATGTGATTAATCAGCTCCTGGTCACAAATACAGTATGTTCTCCTTTCACTGGCTATCGAATGACTGGTACAGTATTTGTTTTGTTAGGCAAATAGCCACGAAAGTGCCATCAAAATTATGCGCCCTTCACGTTCTGACGAGTATTGAATTGCATGGGAACTCCGGCATTTTACTCCTGGTCAAACAGACAGTCGAATTTCTTTACCCAGAACTTCAAGGGACCAGCAACAAAATCAAGATAGGGAAGGGAAACAAACATTTTTGAAGAAGGAAAAGCAAGAGAAATTACAGTAAATTGTAATTGGTGATATTCTGGGCCTTACCTCGCTTTCTAAATGAGCTGAAGTAGAAGGAAAGGGTTCATTTGTCCGATTAACCTTTCCCTTCCTTTCAAAACACGCCAACATACATTTTTATTGCTTTCCTCTTTCCTGTGTCAATAAAATAATAGCCAGAAGGCCTCCAAAAAATTCCAGTTATGGAGGTTTGAGGGGAAAAGCCTTCAAATTGGGTTGTTTTCATCTCAGGGGAATTGCGACACAGGAATATTTTCGAATTCAGGAATTTAGTTATCGAGGTTCAACTGTAATAACTTATGAAGGTTCATCTAATTTAGTAAACTTTAGACTTCAAAAAGCAAGCCCTACATCACAGTTCAAAACTTTCAAATTTGTGGTAGATATACCATTGTTATTGAATAAAGAGATTTCCAGATTATAAGCGACAGAATCCACGAACTTGAAGTCTGGTTAGTGATCGATGTTTTTTCTACTATGTCCATAACTTACGCTACATCCAGCCGAGGGCTTACCGTAAATTTCAATCGAAGAAATCAAGCATAGGAAAATTAATCAGGAAGTAATCATGCAGAAATTACCCCTAGCAACTCAGAATGAAAGGCTTAGTGGCGAGTATGAGTCACAGCCTTAAAAAAAAGAACAAAAGGAAGACTTCGGACAGGTAATGTTAGAAACTGAAAATTACTCTTTCAACTTGAAATTGGATGCAGAATGAACTTGTTCCACTGCGTAACATCATCTCAATGCAACACATCTGTTCATGCGACTTGAAGTTTGTGCGGTAAGTCTCGAATAACATGAAATACTTCACAGCCAACTAAAAGCTACATTAGATTCAGGTATTAAAAGTCCAGCGGAATACGCTCCTCACATACTATACATGCTCACAGCGATAACAAAAAAAGAGAGCTGATTCTGTCCTAAAGCGAGAATTCGAGTCAGTACCTCGACAAACAACAACGAAATAAAGTAATTTCAAGCGTCACCGCAATTCAATATAAACGTCAACGACTCATACAATGGAACAAAACACTCATTCCTACAATATAAGACATCCAATTCCGTCGAGGCATACATTACAAAGCTGGAGCGATCTATAAGAACGAGGAATTGACTCTTCAAGAAAGGCGAAGATAGCTGTAATTATCGGTTATCCGACCCCTGTGTAGAAATTAATTACTTCATTTGAGGCTTTTTAATATCGTATCGTATGTGAACGTCCGCAAGATTTCAGTCTCCAGCCCAGGGGTTCATCCCGAATATATTTCCGTCTTCCTGGCAAAGAGCCAAGATCAGGCGAATATATAAAACCCACGGTATTCGAGGTCGTCCCTGGAGTTTCCTTCTCCACCCCGAGTTACTTTTATGACGCAGCAATGTTCTTTCGGACGATGAAAACATAAAACAAGGAGATAACGAATTGGCATCAAATCACGTTGGAAAAAAGGAGAAAATTATTCGCTCCTCTTAATTAGCTTTGACACTGCGCTCATACGAAGAAAATTATTTCCTCCTCCTAATTAGTTTGTACACTACGTTCACCGTATAATCAATCACCTATGAATGTTCACAAAATATTATAAGGCGATTCAGAGCCATGCCATGAAAAGCTACCATCATACATTGGAATCTCTTATTTCATAATTGATCGCGTTCTTCATAACGCAGTGATCACAAATGAAAGTTATTTTCGACAAGGGCTAATCCTAATATACAGCGGTAACTTTTCCTTGATTGTCGAAATAAAAATCCTGTATACACTATAAATTTCAAGCGGCCTCGCCTCAAATCGCTAAATCAGCAACAAAAAAAACAAAAAAAATTATGCTTTGGTAAAATAAAATTATAGGAAATTTAATTGGTGTTATTCTGGGCCTTAAATTGTTTCACAAATGAGTTGACAGGATGCTGAACTTGGAGCCAAGGTTCTATTTGCCAAATTTTGTCTTTCCTTTCCTTTTAAACCACATCCAGTCAGATTTTACTGCTTTCCTCTCTCCTGTGTACAGTATATAAAATAATCGCCAAAAGGTCTCCGAAGAATCTGAGTCACGGAGGTTTGCGGAGGAAAACAATCCAGTTTTCCAAGAGAATCCAGACAGGAACATAGAAATTTCGACATAGGGAGGTTTGAGTTACCCACATTAAACTTCAATTGGATTTATACAGCGTAATCCTGTCAAGTTGTTTCTTTTCACAGGAGCTAGAACAGTATTGATCGGGGCTCATGGAAGCGTACGAATTTCTCTCACCATATTTCGCAAAATGGGTGGTACCCTTTTTTGAAATGAGAGGGTTGGGAAACGGATAGACAAAGCGAGTCACATCTGCCTTGCTAACAATCCCGTTCGTGACGAATCACGATAACATTGGCGTGGGAGTCGCACATGTTCCAAGTGTTCCACAATACCCCCCCCCCCCCCCCCCTTCCTCACAGACATTGCATACTGAACAGTACTTACATAATAATGTCGCTTTGTTGCATAAATCTGAGTACAACACAAATTCAGGTTGTTGCTGCGGACGAGTCACGATGGTCGCGATTAGGCTAACAAGAAAGCGAGCAACGCACAGGAGTGGTGAACGCAAGTCACTCGCAGTTGCTCCGCGGCGAATGTTCACATCACGGAGAGACGAATTCTCAGTGGCAAGGAGCGGAAAAACTTTCCCTGGTCCTTCTTCACAAGAACCGATCACCCTCAGACACAGGGCACTTACACACACACACAACCACTCATACGCGAAGCACACACACTGACACATAAGAACACCGTACGACGACCCCGAAATCGTAAGCACACGTTGGGGGAGCCATAGCAGCTTGTTTCCTATGGATTCCACATTCACTTTATCCGGCACTAACACGCAGGCGTCCGTGGAGCTCACAGGGAATCGACGAAGTGGAACGCGACTTCCCGCGTCCGGCAAACACTCAGGAATGCTTGCCAGCTGATGGAGGACTCAGGGGGTGATCCAGAAACTGCTCGGATTGCGCGGGAAACCGCTCGATGAGGCAGCGGCTGACAGAACGGCGCGTAAAGGGGGTAAGGAGCATCAAAGACGGTAACAGCCTTAAAGTTCCCACACGAATTTCCAGTGACGAAATAATAAATCGTGTAGAATCTATAGAAGCGTCAAATGTTACGAAGAGAGCAGCATCCTGGCGGATTCAGTCGCATCTATAATTATTTCCTCACGAAGCAAAATCATTCATTACAGGCAAGTCCGGATTTATTCCTTACACAGTCGTAACCTCTGCTAGAAGGATCTCTATACAATACTGCCCTTTGATGATCAGTGGACGACTTTTTTCCTAGCGTCTTGTCAATGTGGTTCTTTTCCATTAGTTCTCTCTTGTCTGTTTCGTTCTGCCATCATTAACATGATCCGAATAATACAATTACGAATAGCTTCGAAGTCGAAACACAACTCGTTCTGTATCTGTACAGTAATTTGAAGATCGAAATGATCGAATTTGAGTGAGGCTCAAGATTAGGAAAATAAAATGTACACTAGTGCACGAATTTAAAAACCGTGGCATCTCCTGTAAGGTCAAAAGCTAGCACGCCTGAAGAAAGGAAAAAACACGAAATTAAGAAATTGAAGCTCAGGCCATAGACTAACTGATGTCGGACTTCGTGTCTCAAATGACATTGGATCAAGAAGCACTAAAAAAATGACACAGTTGACCCTTAATAACTCGAACCTCCATAATAAGTCGGCTACTTACCTTCGTCGAATTCCGAGTCCCTCTCTGAGTCCCATAGAAACAACGCATTACAAACATCCCTCTCAAAGGTTTTACCCATCAAACCTACCCAACTCGACTTTTCGGTGGCCTTTTGACCATTATTTTGCTGACACAGGAGAGAGAAAAGGAAATTTTTTTAAACTTGATGTGTTCTGAAAGGAAGTGTAAGACTAAATTGGGAAAATAACCCCACGCCTTCAAGTTTGGCATTATCCTGTCAACTCATTCAAGAAGAAAGCCAGATACAATTCCCTACAATTCTTCTTTCACTTCCCCAACAAAAATGCTTGCAGCCTCAACTCGAATTTTTTGCTAGCCCTTGAAGTTCGACTTCAATGTGTTCGACTATTGCTCCAAGAAGAAAGTTGCTACGCTATCTTCTGGAAGGTTTGATCAAATATTTTAGTTTAGGCACGCTTGACTAAAATTTCCCAAGTTTCATTTTCTCGTTGTCTAAAAATCTATGTGATACTCGACAATTAAAAAATTATAATATATCTACTTGTCGGCTCATCCCTTATTTTCATCCATGATTCATCAAATGGTTGACGTTTACCTGCGCCTTTTCATTTTAAAAGTCGAAGTAGTCTGCCGAACAACCTATTAGTGATCAGTTACATTCTTCATCGATGACATTTGAGAAAATCATTTTCATTGTCATCTAAAAACGACAGAAGAAGGGCGACATGCGCACGAAAAGTTTTCTGTGCACTATTGAATCCTCCAAATGGTGACAATGGGGTTCGATTTCCGATAAGCGCGAAAAACAATCCAGAATTCCGTGAAGTGTTCATACGAAGTAAATGCAGTATTTTTTCAAATAAAAAAAATGTGTTACTAATATCCCTAAGATTTTTGCTTGAACACAAACGTGTTCCACTTTCCATTCTATCCACTTTTCACGCATCGCACTTCGTGAAATCGGCATTTACATGGTGCTCCTTGCTCATATCACCGCAATCATAGTTTTGAAAGATTCGTAGGACAGCAATTTATACATCGCTAACATCGTCAAGCTCAGCAATTGCTCCAACGACGGACATTGTTGATTTAGCGTTGAACAATCACACCATACATGAAGCGATCAAGGCCTGAATATGCCCAGTCCAAACGCAGTACAGTAGGAAGAAAGAACACCAGTTTCATGGACGCATTTAAATATACTCACATAAACGCAAAACTCGAAGCTTTGGACGGCGGTACGGCACAGGTGGAATCAAAAAATATCCGCGGACCAGCCATGAGGAATGTCGCAGGATATTATGGGGATAAATGAATATCCAAATCCGCATAAAATTAGTTCACTGTCTTTCAACACTTCCACGCGATTTATGATGTGCGTTAGTTCGTTAGATATTCAAAACGCGATGCGGCTCAACCACTCATAACATGACGGACGAATTCTTCGTAATGTATATTTCCTTGTCCATCTTCGTGTCCCGCAAGTAGTTGTTCTACTTCTTCGTCGGCCAATTTTTCCCCTAGGAAAGTTAGAAGAAGCTCAGCAACCATAGAACCTCACAGCAAAAAGCGTGAAACAAGAATTTCCTTTACCCAATGTAGTGAGAAGATGGCGCAGTTCGGCTGAGGAAATGAAACCGTTGCCATCTTTGTCAAAATGCCTCAATCCTTCAATGAAATCCTCGGCAGTTTCTGTACCGCGGTTTTTGTTAATGGCTTGCAAGATTGGAAGAAATACTTCGAAACTGATGCGATCCTCTAATGGAAAGATCCATTCATAGCAATTACAACTCAAATCATCGAAAATTTGAAAGAAAAAAAAACGAACCCGGCTTATGTTGATTTGTCAGCTTCTTGACGTCGGACTCCGTGGGATTCTGTCCCATGGCCCGTAAGACATCACCCACTTGACTCACAAAAATGTTTCCATCTCCACGATTGTCAAACAGCTGGAAAGCTTCTTGAAAGTCTGAGTAAGAATGAAGACTATTTCAACACAAAATAATTACTGTAACTATTCACTGCCAGAAAAACCGCGCTGGTAGGACTAAGGACTGAATCCACGAAACAGCTACATAGCTCATGTTGAAGGATTATCCTATTGCTTTCATGTGCTGTCAGCCAGATTTCAAGAAAGACCTGTACTTCCGAAATTGGCACCTTCTGCTTCTGCAACATTGGCATTAGCACAAAATTACAGAAACCTTAGTGGATTCTTTTACTAAAGATTCCAACAAATCGTGAAATATTACAAGGAGTGGGACAGCCAGACGGAGTCCTATTTGATCTACAGTACTTTAGTTTCACATGCGGAACGCAGGAAATCTAGATATTTCTCAGCTTTTTAATATTTTAGGTACATTTTTAAAATATTGTTGTTCTTTCTCCCATTAGACAGTAAGAAAAATACATCTGAAAGCACACCTGGAACACATATGTTGAACTTAAATCAGAGATTAAGTCATCATCTGTTTATTGCCCTGTATGAGGAAATTTTTAAAATTTGAGCACAGAAAATGTTTATTGAATGTTCTGCTAATTCAAGCATCACAGCCGGAAGTCCAAAAACTTTCCGAAGGCAATTCTTTGCATGGTGTCAACTGAGCAATAAAAGCAATGCAAAAACCCTGATACCCATGACCTTAAATGAAGCTGTTATACAGGTAAGAATGAAGTCAGCACTGGCACATCTTGGCTGTGGCACATTCGTTCTCTCATCGATAAATTAAATGTATTCGCTTTTTGAAGAGCTGAAACACTGCAGAATTTCCTGAATGAAACAATGATAGGAAAATATGTACAGCACTAAATTATATTTTCAGCAATGAACCGATTAATTATTCTCAGAATTAAGATATGATTTTCCATTTATTAAGATGTTCATGTCACTGAAAGTAGAAGTTGCACACACAAGGAGGAGTATTTGAAGCTGAAAATTATGATCTACTTGAGATCATCCATAATCCGCGGACAGTTCATGAGTTTGTCCAGGATAATGGAAAACAAAGAACTGAAAAAATTAAAAATACCCAATATGGCAATATTGAAAAATTTGCCAATGAAAAAGCAAGAAAAATTCCTCACTGAAAAACTTCCCTCTTATTGACAGTGAAACTCTACCTGTTCAAGAAGTTGCCTATTATTTCATAATTCCCCCTTCCATATAATACATGAATATTATTCTTGTTGAAAATATGATTTTATTTCCTGGGAGGCGCCATATTGGTGCTTGCACGAAGTCCTAACATTTCCCAGCTCCGTGCCTGGTAACTAATACGCACCAGCCAGTTGGTCTTCCGTATATCCAGCCTAAATGTAAAAGAAAAAAACGGTAAAAATTCATTATCCTCCCAAAAATCAAGTACTGAAAGAAAACTCGACGGCAAATACTCACAACCATGTTCCTGCAGGACGTGCAAAAGATTTTCGCCGCAAAACCAAAAGAAACCTTTTTCTTCTAGAGATAACCTGCGAACAAAGCCCAAGCAGCAGAAAAAATCATCATTTATATCAAACGTCCTGATTCGAGTAAACAGTGTGAGCTTCATTATTTTCGCCGCAAAACCAAAAGAAACCTTTTTCTTCTAGAGATAACCTGCGAACAAAGCCCAAGCAGCAGAAAAAAATCATCATTTATATCAAACGTCCTGATTCGAGTAAACAGTGTGAGCTTCATAACACTTCCCCATTCTCCATGTCACGCATAAGATCACACTTCTTCACGAGAACAAAAAACTGCATATTTGGCTTTTCCAATACACACGAAAAACAAACCACGTTTATGAAAAAGAGACGTAATTTTGGACATATTCAAAGAGCACGGCACACAGCAATATGCGCGTATCTGCGAACATTTTCGTACAGCTGCCACAGTCAACTCAGGAATCCACAGCATGCACTCCCGAAGTCCTCCTTCCCTCTCCATCTCTCACCTGTGCAGTCGAATGGTTGCTTCATGCCTCACAGCGTTACCAATGTGCTTACTTCCTCGCTCACTCTAGCTATGCTGGTAACACGTGCATGGCAACATTGGAGCAACGCCGTATACGAAGACTAGAGCATTCTTCTCACGTTGCACGACAGACGGCAAGGTGAGATGGCTTCAGGTGACGCAATCCTGCGATCTGAGAACACCTGTAATGGACTGTCCCACGCTCTCAGAAAAACTTCGTTCATCTCAACCCGGGTATTTTTTTTTATGGAACTACTGTGCAAGGTTTTTTAATTCTAATGCATAAAAAGCTAATTCAACATTTTACCCACCAACTTTTCAACTGAAATCTTCAAGGAAGATAACAATCCCCTTTAGAGTGAGATTCAAGAAAACAATGTAAATAAAAATAAGTGCTTATGACGGTACAGTAATGCCTCACTTGATAGACAGTACATATTAACAAAAAGACCGAAATCCAACAGGTTTACGAAATACAGTAAAAGTAAGAACAGTAAATTCCAAGTACAGCTCGGTTACAGGACCCCAAACGTACACCAATGTGAAGCTTTAATCAATGACTTATCCACTTCACAAACCGATGGAACTGGCTTCATAAATTATTGAATCATAAGGTATATTGAATAATAGCAGCTCCACGTACGTGAAAAAATAAAAAGGAACCCACAAAGAAAAGGAAAACTGCTCAACACTTCAAGAATACAGGTGGACTTTCAAGGGACCAGATGAACAAATTACAAGTTTCAAGGGACCAGATGAAAAGTTCGCCACTACAACAAAAATATCGAGAAGAGAGAATTGTGTTGCCAAGACCCCCTTATATATGGGGAGAAGATTCTTTTGGGCAAAACATACGGTGTACAGACAAAATCGTTGTGGAGAGGGTCCACCTGCCTGTACAGTATTACTACAGCTTCTATGCAATAGGAAATATCAAGCAAAGTCGTGAGCCACATTAGAAATGTCAGTTTTTATGGAGTTCATTAACTTCATTATCCAAACAAGAATCGTTTGCTGTCTTAGACTATTGAGCAAGGTGTTCACTACCCGAATTAACATTTTTCAGATGATATTCTCGAAGTTAAAAAAAAATTATTTTATGATGATGGGAAAATGACCTCTGGTTCAGATGAGAGAATATTTCAAGGCAAAATAGGGAATCTTTAATAACGTGCAAGAAGTTGAATAATCTCTCGACTCAGATGAATTATTTTGAAAAAACGAAGGATCATAGGGACATAAACACGTCAATCTGACTGGAAGCCGAAAATAAGTTAACGTCGCAAAATCATCATCTTCACACCATGCGCATTAATGAAGTATCGACAGGTCGAAAATGGCTGGTTTTCTGAATCGACGGCAGCTTCATTTTCAGCAACTGCACTTCCAGAAATAAAATAAAAAATGAATCACGGGAAATGAAAGCACGCCTTCACGGTCGGCCAAACCATGACTCGCCATAAGTGGACTTGTTAGCCGGTTTAAGCCCCCTGTGTACTTCGCCATGCATGTTGTATCGTTTGTGAAGCTCTAGTGAATTGTTCGCGTAAAAGCGGACTTTAAGTTTGCTAAACGACAAGGACCAGGAAATTCCGTATCTTTTGCAATATTTCCTTCTTGATTTCCGGAGTCACGGCTCCGCGACCCATCGGTGTGATTTCAGTCACCAGGTCGTCCACAGTGACGTTGTCGACGCCTTTTGTCTTGACGATTTCTCGAGCATGAGAGCGAACCTTCTCGTGCCATCCGCACTCGTTCAGCCGTTTCCGTAGAAGCTCTTTCAATCGTTCCTTCTCCCCCGTGTCGATCATTTTTTGATTCAGCAATGCGCGCACCTGATTCTCGCGCGTTTTTTCGTCCATGATACTACGAGCTACACTGAATTCAACGTAAACCTCAGCTAGGGGCTTTCGTCAATCCCTGAAAACGCAGACAAAATGTTCTGCCTTCGTTAAAATTTCACGAATAGAAATTGAAATTCGAGAGATTCCAACGATGAGTCTTTTAATTGCGACATCCCTGTATGACTGAAACACGTCACAATAACTAGGAGCTCGCAGCGATGTCTAAGCAGCGGTAAGCCGCTAAGCAACCTTTCGAACAGACTTCGGCCACGGAATAACTCCGTTGCCAAGGAACACATGAACGGCGTAGGCAAAACACGGAGAGTTGGCAACAAATATCCAGGTTAGCCATGAATACCGATCAACAGTGCATGTCGTGTGCAAAATTTTCGTTTCATCGCTGAAGTGGAAAGCGGACATGGTGAATTCTGACCATCATGTCGTGGCTGCAAGACGCCAGCAATAACGGACCGCCTAAGGAATCCTGCTCTGGAGGTTCAGGTTTCCAGCACAGTCGTTTGACCAGGTCACAGTGCGCTTGTCTTGATAGGAAATGGGATAAAATGGTCATTAATACGTGGAATGTTGTGAGGAAATGCTACACACGAGGGTTTGTTCTTAAGTTATGACAAGAAAATAATTTCTTGACCAAACTTCTAATTTCTTGTTCGCATTCACAAGTAGTCAAAGCCTTTCTAAAACAGCGAAGTGATTCAAATACAGTATTTCCTTCTAATAATTTTTTTTTAGCGCAATATCTTTCGTCCGGAGAACAGGGCTCCCATGAGTAAGCGATCTCGGCGAGTATGTTATTTCGACTGCGAATGCTGCCCTGAAATTTTAATTGGTCTGCGATTTCCAAAAATCGTCATGAAATAAAAGGGGAGCTTACTCTCTATTATTGATAGAAAAGTTTCTTTGAGGATTCTGAATAACAAACGTGAATACAGGTAATCTACAAAATTAGTAAAATCAAGACAAAACGTTAGAACCTTCTTCAGCATCTGAATTTCAACTCACCCTTGATCTAATGTATATAGGTGATTTTGACCAGGTCACAGTGCGCTTGTCTTGATAGGAAATGGGATAAAATGGTCATTAATACGTGGAATGTTGTGAGGAAATGCTACACACGAGGGTTTGTTCTTAAGTTATGACAAGAAAATAATTTCCTGACCAAACTTCTAATTTCTTGTTCGCATTCACAAGTAGTCAAAGCCTTTCTAAAACAGCGAAGTGATTCAAATACAGTATTTCCTTCTAATAATTTTTTTTTTAGCGCAATATCTTTCGTCCGGAGAACAGGGCTCCCATGAGAAAGCGATCTCGGCGTGTATGTTATTTCGACTGCGAATGCTGCCCTGAAATTTTAATTGGTCTGCGATTTCCAAAAATCGTCATGAAATAAAAGGGGAGCTTACTCTCTATTATTGATAGAAAAGTTTTTTTGAGGATTCTGAATAACAAACGTGAATACAGGTAATCTACAAAATTAGTAAAATCAAGACAAAACGTTAGAACCTTCTTCAGCATCTGAATTTCAACTCACCCTTGATCTAATGTATATAGGTGAGACCAATCAATATCACCAGACGATTCATTTGTCCAAGAGTAGAAGAGAATTTCGCCTGTTTCCAACCCGAACGCCAAAACGTAAGCATCATCAGAAAACTTCCTCGGGGCGACTGCGACACTGTTGATTGATTCCTTCAACTGTAAAACCGAAGAGGCCCTCTCCGGATCAGAGTTATCTTGGATTTCCTCTCTGAATTCAGGTCGTTTCCATACGACGGCTCGTTTATCCCTCGACACCGTAACAAAATACTTCGAATCGGGAGTCCAATCACAAGCCCAGATAATTCTAGAATGTACTACTTTTGGTTTGTTGGTCATCTTCGCGGTTAGTTTGAGATCATTACCTGTGAATATTTCCAAAAGTTTGCATCAAACACCGCCCAGTTCACACGAATCAATTCCAAAATTCCTACATCCAATTGAAGAAAACAAGCACCAAGATCGATCTCTTGACACCGACAACAGGGACAGACCATCAGGTGAAAACAAAAGCTGGGTAATTGTAAGCGTGTGACCGGAAAGCCATTGTTTCACAGTCCATGACTTGGTGTCCCTTCAGAGAAACGAGGAGAATTCATAAACGCAATACGAATCATTTTCAAGATCTGACAAACATACCAAATCGCGATTCGAGAATGTTCTGGTTGTGAGGCCTTGCAGGCAGATGCCACTCGAGTTCCATCCGGTGCAGCAGAAAGCGCGAATATTTCGTAAGGATGTGCATACAATTTGTGCTCCTCGGGCCACAAGCAATTCTGCAGAAGCAAATCTTCTGTCGGCGGAGCTATAACGCACGAAAAAAGAACGACGAAATTCATCCAAGACTGACCTGTGCTGTACACATAGACAGTACAGCACATAGCTCGGTGCAATGTATACATGCAATAGGAAACTAAGGTAGGCAGAAATCTTGAGATTATAGCGCTAGAATGATGTAGGCCTCGCAAAAATGACTTTCCGTAATACAATATGAACTCGATTTTACCATTTCATGTGTGGACAGGAATTTCCTTAAAGCCAATCGAGCACTCATCAAAACTTGTGAGATGCCTCGATGACCAAAAAATAAAACAGTACAGTACTACATTATAAAATAAGATATTTTCAAAAGGAAAACATTTTGAGACTTCGTTGCACTGTGCTATGTTCGTGATACAGAACCAGCCATTCCTCGTAATAAATACAGTATCTCATCAAAACCAACCTTCTAAATCAACATGTTTGAACGGACTCTCAAATCCCTCTTCGTTCTTCGTAGTATGCCGTTTCTCTGCTTCGGAAGCGAAAACGGCTTTGTTCGACAATCCCAACGCCGGCATTGATGCACCGACAGGTAGAGAAATTCCCGCGGTCACCGATTCAAGAAAATGTCCGTCCTTCGTCAACTTGGATAAGGTTTCCAGCACATCTTTGGGAGCGCGAAAAGCTCGAACAACCTATCCCATAAAAAAATTACCGACAATTGCATGAAACCCGTTGCGCTGGAGGAAAACATGACATTCAAAAAACCGTCGCTCCGATTACCTTTTCTTCAGATCCAGAAACAAAGCAAGTATCCGTCACACACGATATGCAGCTCAGGTCGTGACCATGCACTTGAGGTCGTCCCAATTCATGCCAGGACTCGACATCATTTCCATTCATTCCTGTCCGTCTCCAGACAGAAAATAACCTTGTCGTTTGGTCGGTGCCAGTTGACAGTAAATAAGAACCGTGCTTCGGTTCCCACGCGAGATCTTCCACTTTGCCGAAGTGGCCACCAAAGCCAACGCTCGGTTTCCATGCTTGCGCCTCCTTAAAAAAAACCAACAGACTTATTGCACAACTCCGAAGATTCTGCAAAATTACAGGGAGTCAGACAATAATGAGAGATCCCTCAACGCAATCAAACTAATTTCAGAAAATATCTCAAATAATCATACTCGACAGGAACCGCCACTCCAAATTGCGAAAATCAATGCGTCAGGAATTATCCCTCATGGAAAACTAACACTCCATAGTATTCATTTCATTAACCTCTAAAGAATCCAATACACTAATACGTGGCTGAACCAGAAATCCAAGGCCGACTTATTTGCAAACTTGGCGTTAAATGGGGGCTACTCTTCAGGAATATTCCAAGATCTCATTAGTTATTTTTCGCTGAAATATTGTTCCAACCAGTTGAACATACCTGATCAAGGCAAGTCCACACTTGGAATGCACCGTGTCGTGAATGACCAATGATTTTCTGAGCATCTGGCGACATCATGCAACCGAAAAACCCAACTTGATTTCCCCCGATATCTCCAATCCGTACGTCTTCCAGCCAAAGCCCACTATCTTCATCCTCTGACCAAAGTACCATGGTCTTGTCAGAAGACGCTGACAAAAGTACCTGCTTGCCTGTCGCTCTGAATCCCCATTGAACTCCATACACCCACCCCTCGTGCCCCATCAACACCGAATCCAGGGTGATCGACAGCTCTAGAAGGTACTCGACCCCTTGTAATTCGTACGCATTTTTAATCTTCATTAACTTGAGCTGCAGGGAATCTCCCGTTTCTTTCGCTGAAGGGTTATTCTTGGTTATTTTCCAAATTCTTATAGAAGTATCTTGAGACCCTGACGCCAGATACGCAGTTTCTTCATCTGAAAATCAACCGTCGGCATTCATAGTGAAAATACATATACTTTAAATAAAACCGAAGACTTACCTTTGCGGATGAAATCAATTGATCTCACCCAGTCTTTGTGACCAAACAATTTTTCCGCCATCACGAAGGATTTGGATTGATCCAGGGCGTATACTTCTATTGAGCAATCATCTCTCGCGCAAAAGACAAGAGGAACATCGAAAGATCCGAAGCACGCAATGCGTGCAGTTAGACCTAACCCTCTTCCTTTAAATTCTATTACTTGAATGCACTGGATTCCTGAAAATATGGAATACTTGGGGAGGTTAATTTCGAGATTAATATTTTTCCAAAATACACTCCTCACCAGTCACTACGGTTCCTTGCCAAAGCATCATGGTACTGTCCGTAGAAATAGTAGTCAGAACAACCTCTCCCGCTCCGGGATAAAGGACTCCATCTACATCATTCACGGAGTCCTTGTGACCTATCACAATGAAAGTTGAGCAGTTCAGGAGATATACGCAAAACCGCTCAAGATCGAAACCGTTACGAGTTTAAAATATTCGACAGCTTTTATTCTATCGTCAGATTATCTCGAAGCTCTGTGCGTATTCGCTTAATTGAGCTGATCTCTTAAGAAGTCAATGACATTTACCCAGTTTCCCACAATTTCACGTGGCTTAAATTTTAAAAGGGACCACATGACGATCAATTTTATAAGAATATTTATCTGCACTGATTCTTCTCCACTGTCGTTTGAATAGCTTTCCAGATTTTTCAATTTGCACCGATGATCTTCCATTCTGCGAATTTCACCATTCAAGACGAACTTCTGACAAGTTTTTCAACGCTCCGTTTCTCAATATGTAGTACTGTACAGTAAAGTACTTTCAACACACCACATCTTGTGAAACGGAGCGTTAAAAAACTTATCAGAAGTTTACGATAGTAAGAATCCACTCGGGGAACCAACAATACCGATCATTTCAGCAACCGTGTTCACGACGTATCCCCCATCTGCTTGCTTCCTCACTGCCCAGAGTCTCGCTGTTTTATCTTTGGAAGCGCTCAACAGGTACAGTTCATCAGTGCAAGATTTCGTTCCCGACAGCGTGACCCAACGAACCGCATTCACATCACCTTTGTGGCCAGTAACTGTCAAGATTACGCGACCACAATCTGCATACGCCTGTGTTCAACGAAGATGCTATCAACGGCCAAAATTGCCAAGAGGGCACGAACTTACATCTGGATCATAAAGAATCAACTTCTTGCTCGAGGCGTAGCATATCAAGGGACCTCCCCACGCTGCCGAATTGACAGTTCTGTTGCAGGCGGCTGCAACGAAAACAGACGTCACCGACGCCATGCGAACGACACCTTCGCCTGTTGAGGAATGAGACTAGGCAACTAGCGAGATCTCTTTTTCGAATAAAACTCAATTTTCTGAACGAGAACACTTCAAAATTCGCTTTACTCCGAAACATGGAAAATTCGAAGCCCCACACGGCGCAAACACAAGGAAAAATCGCGATTTCACAAACCGCGGGGGGCTTCGCGCACCGAAAGAAACTAGTTCCCGGCACCCATCCAGAAATGCCCCCGTCACTCTTGAACCACAGGGCAAATACCCATGACATCGAAGAAGATTCTATACGCTGGACTACTCGGTTCCTTACGACAGATTCTTCGCATTCCGCGACATAAAAAAGGCTTCAGAATTCGTCACATACGAGGAATTGAGACGCTCGCACGGCAACAAAACAAATTGCATTTCCCGACCTTAGCTCTTCCAAGAATAAGAGATCACGGACCCGAAAGGAAGAAACTAAAGCCTGGGCAAAGAGCGAATAATTTGTTCTGAAGAGTACGTTAGCTTTTTCGTGGAGTTTGAAAGTGATGACGATCACATCATTCCTCCCATACCACCCATTCCGCCCATTCCTCCCATGCCACCCATCGGGTCTTTTTCGTCTTTCGGAATTTCTGTAACGACACATTCGGCTGTCGTGAGCAAGGAAGCAACACCAGATGCATCGATCAGGGCAGTTCGGACAACCTGGAATCATCGAATGTCAGAACCAGGGCATTCATTTTGGCAAACCCTAAAAGAACTCACCTTAGTTGGATCCACAATACCCTTTTCGATCATGTTGACAAATTCATCATTGAGAGCGTCGTAGCCAAAATCATTTTCACCTTCAATGACTTTGTTCACAACAACTGAAGCATCTACTCCGGCATTTGAGGCAATTTGGTGGCAAGGCATTCTCAAGGCACGTCGGACGATTTCAACACCTGAAGAAAAAGCATTACCCAGAATCATTTCGATGAAGTTCGAGAGAATACACAAACCTATTTTCTGATCTTCATTCCCAGTCTTCACGTTATCTAAAGCCTTCATACAGCGGATCAGGGCAGTGCCACCACCAGGTACAATGCCTTCCTCAACTGCTGCCCTAGTTGCGTTCAATGCGTCAGTTACGCGGTCTTTCTTCTCATTAACTTCAACCTGGAAAATAGTACGCGTGAATAAGACAAGAAAATGAGTTTGAAAGAAGGGCACTAACTTCGCTGGAGCCTCCAACTTTGAGGACAGCAACTCCTGACGCCAATCGAGCGAGACGCTCTTGTAATTTCTCCTTCTCATACTCAGAATTCGTCAGCTGAATTTCATCTTTGATTCGAGTCACACGCGCAGCTATGTCGGCTTCCTTCCCCTTCCCCTATACGATAAACTCGGGTCAAAAACCAGAAATCGTTTCGTTTCAAAGATGAAAGCTCACTTTAAGGAGTAAGGTGTCGTCTTTCGTTACAAGAACTTCTCCGACTTTCCCGAGATCGTGAATTTGAACATCTTCTATTTTAACGTCGGCACCTTCATCTCCGAACACCATTCCACCGGTAGCAGCCGCAATATCGTGAAGCGTGTTTTTCCTGTTATCACCGAAACCAGGAGCCTTGACTGCGACAACTTGCAATCCGATCTTCAGCCTGCCGGAAAGATGAGATTTATTCTTTCTCATGAATATGTAACTGCACTACAGTATCATTCGATCTACACGTTCGGATGTAGAATTATCTACCTGTTGACTACCAAGGTGGACAACGCTTCTCCGTCAACGTCTTCCGCGATGATGAGCAAAGGTTTACGCTGCGTGTTTGAAAGTTCCAAAGCAGGGATGATTGATTGAATGGATGAAATCTTTTTCTCACTGATGAGAACTAAGCAATCTTGAAATTCAACTTTAGCTCCTTTGGTCGTATTGATGAAGTATGGAGAGATGTAGCCTCGATCGAATTTCATGCCTTCGATAACTTCCAACTCATCCTGCAAAGTCTTGCCATCTTTCACGGTTATGACGCCTTCCTGTCCAA
This sequence comes from Notodromas monacha, assembly GCA_905338405.1. Taxonomy (NCBI): domain Eukaryota; kingdom Metazoa; phylum Arthropoda; class Ostracoda; order Podocopida; family Cyprididae; genus Notodromas; species Notodromas monacha. The sequence goes on along the minus strand of CAJPEX010000215.1, from coordinate 122,710 downwards.
CCTAAAAGTCCAATCATTGAAAGAAGATGCTTGAAAAAGTACACCGATTTCATGAAGAGAGATTTACACAAGTGCGACCATGCACCGACCAAACATCAGGAAGGGAATTTCGAGCACGTGAAAATGCTCTGTTGGTGACAAATAGTCACATCGAGCTTACAAGTCAGCATCGAAGTTATCCACTACGTCAGAACGGGGAGTAGGAAAATTTTCTGAGGGCTGACTCAATTCACCTTCTTCATCGCCTCTGAAATGAGCGAGCCGATTTGTGAATCTCCGTTCGCCGAGATAGTGGCCACTTGGGCTACTTCTTCAGAATTTTTGACAGGCTTCGAGAGGCTTTTCAAATGATTCACGGCAGCGTCAACGGCAAGAATGACTCCTGCAAAACGTACACGCTGTCAACGTAACAGAACGAGAAAAACAGAAGAATACACACCTCTACGAATTTCGACGGGATTCGCCCCTTTCGAGATTTTCTCGAATCCCTCTTTCGCGATGGCACGAGCAAGAACGGTGGCAGTTGTTGTGCCGTCACCTGCTTCTTCATTCGTATTATTCGCCACATCCTGCACGAGCTTCGCACCGATGTTCTGAAATTTATCTTTCAACTCGATTCCCTTAGCAACTGTCACCCCATCTTTCGTGATCTTCGGGCTTCCCCAGCTTTGTTCCAAGATCACATTCCGACCCTACAAAGATAAAAGGAAGACTAAATCTAGCCACAAACGAAATTTCTAACGAAATGTTACCTTCGGACCCAGTGTTACTGCCACGGCGTCTGCAAGAACATCTACTCCTTGGAGCATCAATGCACGAACGTCTGAACCAAATCGAACATCTTTCGCATAGCTCCTTGCAACGACGTTGACTAATTTAAGGGAAGCGGCATTTCTCAGCGCGACTGGGAGACGGAACATTCTCGAAACTGGGTATTCACAGGTTTGGGAAATAATCAACCAAAGAATGCGCGAAAATCGTTTCTGTTCGATTAAGAAATAAGACAAATCCTTTTAGTCTAAGCTATGGGCGGCCCTGAAATTACACGATCGAAGACCTTCACGAATTTTCATCACGAAAATGATGAACGCATTCTTGGCCTAAAAGTGCATGCGGGTCACACACCGCTGCGGTCCCCCGATTTCGGACAACGGAATCGAAATAGCCCTTTCGCAAGTAACGCGAATCCTCAGGCGACACCGTCACTGTTATGAGGATCCTCACTCAGAAACTCAGAACAAGAGCCATGCAACCTCCGTGCGAGCTGGTGCAACATCCGGTCCCACACCTGACCCTTAAAAATTTATCACTGAAGATCGTCTCAGAACCATGCCGGTGGCGTCGGAAGGGGGGGGGGATGACAACCGGTACCAGTGGTGGATAGAACATTCGAGAATTCAGACGCTGTCGCGCACTGACGGGGCGATGCGCCGCCATGTTCTCCCTCTCCTTCTACAGTAAATACAGTAACAAAGCATTTTACTACCAATTCTGATTACGGTACCTCAGAAGCATCTTGATCTCATCGACAAAATTCCCAATTCTGACAGAATCTCAGTGCCGAGAGAGTACAGTTTTGTCTGTGACCCAGCGGCAGGCAGTGTAGTTTTTCTTCATCTGGGGCAGCGTCAGCATGCGTAGCTCAGCGCATATGACATAACATCTAACTGCACCAATACACAGGAGCGCAAATTGGTGAAGGACTGACAAATGCATTTCTGTATCAAATTCATAGATGTCACCTTTAAGAGGAAGTGATGCAAGAGAAAATCACACATCAATGAATGAACATGATTCATTACAAAATGTGGATCATACAGTACAGTATTTACGAACTGTAACTTTATTCACAGTCTTGCTATTCTGTCTGTTAGAATTTGCGTAAGCTGGAGTGGGGTCGAGGGTGTCGCAATTATGTTCTTTAGTAAAGTTGCTGCTGCGTTACATATTTGCAGTGCTACCCAGGGTCGTCCACGAGAACTGAACTGCGTGTGCTGAGAAAAATCTCCAATGCAAGTGGAAGTTACGAATTTTAAATTGTTCTTTCGAATTCCAGCCTTCGGTAGCTTATTTGGGAATTTTCATTCGGTGATCTTATCTCCTCTTGGGTAGATACACAGCGACGAACAATATTTCCAGGTCTTTCTGCATGGGTTAAGCTTTCAGACAGAGTTGAATACACGTAATTCGTTTAAATTACCGGGTTAGCGTAAGCTTCAGTCCGGAGGACCGATCGAGGTGAAGACCATGGTGCGCGTTCTCAAAAGTGAATCGATATCGCCGTGTGGTGCATTTGTCGTATGTGCCATCCTGCATGGTGTCGCTTTCGCAGGTAAACGGAGTAAAATCGAATGATCCCATTCGGGAGTATCTGGATTTCTCTCGATTAAAGATTTTAGACTGGACGTTAACGATGGAGCTTCAATACATGACATGACGTACGGAGACGTGTTCTTCGAAATTGTTTACCCAGAGAGCATACAGTACACGTTTAGGCTGAGACCAGCCAAGGATTTTGGTATTCCATTCGTAAGTCAGCTAAATTTCGAAAAATATTCTTTGTCCCGAATAGGTATAGTTCTTCAAAAATTTTCAGAACTGTACACACAACAAGATACCACTTGTACCGGAGCAGCCTCTAAATGGGTGTGGATTTCCTGAAAATTCTCTTGCCATTCAGGATAACATTGCCCTGGTATCTCGCGGGTAATTTCAGCATGAAGCCGATGGTTTGCAGTTATGTGAAGGAAATTCTCTTCCCAGGGATTGTTCTTTCTTGAGCAAGGCTATTCAGGCCGAACGCGCTGGGGCACTGGGTGTCATCATAATGGATGATAATGCGGAAGACGACGATATCTTTATTGACATGGTTGACGATGGAACCTCGAGAGATGTCAATATCCCAGCGGGTTTCTTGCTGGGGAGGAATGGGTAAGTGTTTGAATTTATAACGGAGATCATTAAATTTTCGAATGAGACGGATGACAAGTTTGCATCAATGATGTTCATTTAGAAATTCTTGACGCAATAAATCCATTATACACCGTTTCGGCGCAGTCCGTCGGATGATGCGGCGAAATCCCACATGTCTGACAGTCCATGTACCATCCAGAAAGCATAATTACCTTTTTCTGGTCGTGACATCTTGTCTTAACTACTGTATACGGTATCCTCTTTTGAACGCGTTACCCCTTGATCGAATTTTTTTCATAACTTCTCACCTCTCTGACTAAGGCTGCCGCAGTAAGCAACTCTTATTCTGGACAATTTCTGAGACTAAAGTTCCGTTTGCAGAAGATTTGGCGTCTATTTTGCTTATAGAACAGATTCTTCTAGTGCAGTTTACGGATATCTGAACTTCACCCAACTGTGGTAGAATTAGATTCTTGAAGTGTTCATATTCAACTTTATTCTCAGGTTCGCCATTTTACGAGAGTTGGACAAGCTTCGTCTGCCGTATGCGTTAGTGAACATTCCCGTGAATATGACACTTTCTCCTGGAAAACTTCTGAAGCAGACACCTTGGGTTATCTGGAGTTGAGAAATGCGAATTACCGGCGTTCCAGCTGCGGGAATCGTGATTTTTATTGATGCGATGCGTGTGTGAACTTTCAGGGGACGCCTTGGCAGCGTAAACAATGGCTAGTGATAAACTGCTTTACTTCAATTTGTGTTCCATCATTTATAAAAAAAATTAAATGGAAGCAAAATCAACTAAGTTTAATTCCGGATTGGTTCAAATGAATCAAGTTTTGTTGTCAAGAGCATCGACGGCAAAGGTTCAACATCAAGAAATAAAATTGATTTAAATAAAGTAATGTGGCTTCTTTACATTGATGCCACGCTCTTTCAGTGTAGGTAGAAGATCCTCAAGCGTTAGTTGAAATCTACGATCCTTTGTTTGCTTTTGATTCTTCAGCTGTTGTGCAGTCCGAAGCTTGCAGTGCTGCATTGCATCATTCGTAACATCTGCGATGAATTTCTGACTTGACAAGCTGATCAGGCGGAGTCTGCAAAGAGAAAAATGTTTTCTCGAAGACATTCCGAAGAACCAGGCGGATCTACGTACAATCGTGGGTCATCGACCTGAAAGCCAGCCGTCGACATATAATGACTTGTGACAGCATCTGGAATCTGAGCAGAGAGTATAAATATTAGGAATACAACCAATAAAAATATACATATGCGTACAGTCGGGGTGAATTCTTCCAAGGACTGAAGGAAATCAGTGAAGACTTGGCCGTAAATTGCCTCCGGATCCAGCGCATCTTCACCATCATGATCAGTGGTGTCCTTACGATCTGCATCTTTCGATGCTGCATGTTTTCCTTGAAGAGTTTCCATCTTTTCCGCATTGCTAACAACGAGCCCTGGCATGTTTACGGAACCACTCGAGACATCAGCCCACCCATTGTTCGTGCTGCCACTCGAGCTGGGTCCCCCTTGAGCCATGCCGACACACTCGACCGAAAAAGAAAATGTATGCACGCGAAAAGACAAGGACTTCTGGAATTCAAGCAATAGTAAAAGGGTGTATTTTCAGATCACAGTGGGTCTTTAAAATAAACTAAACCTTTATGTTGTAAAAGCTTTTTCATTTCCTCAGAAGCACCAAGAAGCTGACAATTGTTTCACATACATAGCCCGGTGCTGTGTCTACGGTAGTGCACACGCACTCACACTCAACGATATTAGTTGCCCTCCAAATGAACTCGGTAGCGTAATTTAATCACAGCTTTCGTGGTATGAAAGCGAGATTGCCACCGTAAACCTAGACTTGCTTCTGGTAACCTCAAAGGTAAACATTCAAATTTCAAGGCCCAGAGAAATCTGAACATTTTACAATGCCAAGTTGATCACCGCGGATGAAATCTGAAGCCAAGAAAATATTTGTTCCGCTTCCACAGTCAAAATCCAAAGTCCAAAGAAAGGCAACAAACCCGGTTCATTAGCACCTCCACGTGCACCAAAAGAGCAATTCGTTTCGACAAAATATGGCAGTTCGAAAAATCGTGCCATTAAAAAGCATGGACGGCAGGCATTTCTTCATCACGCCAGCGTCAAGAAAAACAAACAATCGTGATGAAGTTTTGCTTTCAATCACATCAAAAAACACCAACATCTGAGCAGACAAATGATGTGCTCTGACAAGCCACCACGCGTTACCAGTTTTGAACTCCGTCGTCTTTTGCAACTCAAAATTGACCAGCATAGATTTTTAAAAATTCGGTGTGCGCATAATTCCGACCATTCCCGCATAACGGAGTTCCCACGTCCTCAGGTTTCAACCATTACAACGCCCATGGTAAATAAAATGAACAGGTGTGCTATGAGCTTTAAATCATAACACGAAACATTTTTCAAATCTCAAATCCGCACGCAAGTAACATCAATGTTTCAAAATCCCCAAGCAAAACCGGAAAGCGAAGGTTCTTCGAAAGCTGAAATCAAGCTATGTCCACGTCGGGTAGGTTTTTTCATTATAAAATGAGATACGACGATGAACAAAACGACTAGAACATGAGACCTGCTGAATATGAGATCAAAATTATTTAATAGCGGTCTGTATGCATCTATTTCATGAACAAAGTAGGAGCAGGTTACGTTATTTTGCTCCAATCAAAGTCATCGTAGTCCTCGTCCTCATTTTCATCTTGCTCTTCGGCAACAGTTACAACAGACGAGTAACTCCCGTTTGCCCAACTCCCTGAAATGCCTTTCAAAGATGCTGCTGGGGACGGTGTTTGTGAAATGTCATTGCAAACGCGAACTCTCCCACGAGAAAACGAAATCGTATTTGCAATGACAGAAATAGTTTCCGTTGTTCGATGATGGAATTCAGATGCCGTGAAAGATTTATTCAGTCTTTGAGAAAGCTTGGGTTTACTCCCAGCCAAACCCAGAAGCCCTCCCCAACCAGCTGACCCCAGGGATTTCGATAGAACTGAGGAGCTCCCAAGAGCAGAAAAATCAGTACTGGACTTCATGCTTGCGGATGAAAAGCGCGAATCCTGTGACAAATTCGACCAGCTGTTGCTTCGGCTTACCACCGGAGTCGGTTCGAATGATTCATCTCCGTTATCAAAGGACATTCGCAACCGGCTTGATGGATTCGACCAAAGGTTTGCGTTAGATGACGCGACAGGAGTATCGAAAAACGATGATTCGTCCCGGTCAATCGTGGAACCTGGAGTAATCGATGAATCTTGATTCCCAGAACTGGGTTGAGATGATACAGGCACGGAGAGCAGTTCCTCCTTAGAAGAGAACAGTTGAAATTACCAAGATTAGCATCATAATTGTAATTTTTTGACCATTCATCGTCATGCAGGATGACTTTCGCGTCTCTTCAATTTAAAAAACGGCTCTCCGCTATTGAAACGTTCGGAACCCAGATTTCAAGTCCAGCAACCACGGTTACATTCAACTGTGCTAGTCTTGTCCAGCTACTACACTGGCGTACGCTATAATACATCGTATCCTCTACCATGAATCAGAACTTCTTCGAATACCCTGCGAGACTTATCCAAAATTATAAAGCCGTTCCCCTTGAATGGAAGAATCCTAAATTGCCAACAGTTGCTCTGCCTCCAAATGAGAGATGCAGCAACCTTTTGATAGAGTGTTACACGCATGATGCGGACCTTCATTAATTTCAAGTTATTTCGAAAATGTTTCAATAAATAAGTGAAGGCATTTATTCCCCAAAAAGACGGATCCAAATTTATTTTTTCAATTAAAGGCAGTTCGTGGCTCAAACAAAAGCTAGACCGGCATCCATTCAACAAAATGTTCTTTGAAACGTCCATCAAACCAGGAAAGGGTCAGTGAAGATCCAGGTACTGTATCAAGTGATGTCATCTGCATTAACTAAAGATTCTGAGGAGCTCTGCGCGGTTATCTTCGGCCGTTCAATTCCATCTCAAGGGATGCACACGATCGAGTAATTGCCGTCAACTTCCATCGCTACATGAAGCATCATTAAAATGTCGAGAAGAAATGCAACTAACCAATTTCAAATCCAGACCAGCGAATCCGTCCTGATTATACTCCACAACCGAGTTCGTGACCGGAATGACTTCTTCTGTGTTCGCCAAAAACGAAAAAGGATCAGCTTCTGCCTGTCTCACCGGACACTGTTCTTCGGTAATACTCCGGTCCGTCGTAAGAACAACTTCGGGCAAATTCCAGGATTCATCAGTGGACGGACATGTCGAAATGACGGTGGCCTCCATGACAAGCGTAGGCTCCGAAGTGGACCATTCAGTATTTTGATAAGCTGTCGACGGCTGAACAGCAAGCAAGGACTTGGCTATCTCAGGATTTGACAAAGCTGTGAGCACTTCCGGATTCGTCAGCAAATTCGCCAGATCGGAATCCGCCAACACTTTGCTTCGAATGCATTCAAGTGAAGAACTGAGATCGGCCGGTGGCGTGGAACAAGAAGTACCATTAGTCCGCAGAAACTTTCCGCCACTACACGATGTTGGCGCGAATAATTCGAGAGAATTTCCTTCTGCCTCGCTAAAGGCATCGTCACTCATCAAATATTTTTCCAAAGATTCAATACAATCTCTGTCGTATTGCTCGCTGGAAAAGCTGTTGAATCCGCGGTTGAAATTCGGCTGCAGGCAAAAAACCTTTGCATTATCAACGAATTCAAATTGCCGACAAATTTCAATAAGGCACATGTACTCGCCTGCAAAGAACTAGCCCTTCGCTGCCTCGCGTTCCCAACAAGCTTTTTTCTCCCCGGTAAATAATCAGGGTCAATCGTCCAGTAATTTCCTTTTCCGGGATGATCTCGATCTCGACTCAATTTCTTGAACATTTTGTTCAACGATAAATTATGCCGCACGGAATTCTACAAGCATAAAAAACAAAGATAGCTTTTCGGCTGATGCAGACATATTCCAATTTGAACCTCAAAAACTTCGGATTTCAGCGAAAGAGGAGGCAAGCCAGTCCCCAACATAAGGATAACTAGAATAAGAAAGTGGCCAGACACTAAAAAATTCGGACACTGATCCGCGATGAGGACAGCGATGCCATTCAGTTAGGAGTCCCGAATGTGAATTTTGCCAATCAACTAAAAAAACAAGAATTTACGAGGAACGAAGGAAAGCGCATTGAAGTCTCACGCCCTTTGGAAGTTGCTGTACCGTAAGATTGCTGTCATGTCATTTTCACACGCTTTTGCCTGGACAGCTGCATCGAGTGCTCAGCAACATTAGGAGCTTCTACGTTTTACTGACTTGGGATGGTCGACTGTTCTCGCGCTGAGAAATTCTTTCCTGGGTCATGAACGTTTTTTAAATTTTATTTAGTACCTCAAAATAGTGGGTTTTTTGTTCATAAGGTGAGCATGCCAGTCCTGCTAAATTGTAATGCACTGATGACATCAACAGCTGTCGAGAGACTGAAGGGTGATGAAATTGTTGGACCTTTCTTTCCTTTCAAGGGTGTCTGATCGAACCTTGAAAAATTGCGGTTCATAATTTCGTATTATTTTCCTGCATTGGTCACGGAGTCCAAAAGCGCATTGTGAGAAACCTCACTCGTGGACTCCGTGACCAATGCAGGAAAATAATACGAAATTGTGAATCGCAATCTTTCAAGGCTTGATCAGACACACTAAAATTAATTTTTGATGCATTTTACATTTCACACTCAATCGGCTACTTTCTGAAGGACATCTTGTTGCATCACAAATACTGTACTTCACATGCTTTTTTCAAGTCCTCTCTTCCGGAATGAGATGAATCTTTGTTTTGTTTGCAACTATTAGATGATGAGAAGGGACAGAAACAATTCTGAGAAACCTTATATATTCAGACAATGCCGCCCATAGCAAATTCTTCAATGCTCAACTTTCATTCACAACATCGAAAGCCCCATCAAAAAGAAATTCGAAAAGCATGAATAAGGAAAGGGACTTAAAAAATCCAAATGGTCGACAAATCCACTCAATCGAAGAGGTGTTGACTACGGAAATCATCTCACCCTCCATCCTTTCTTAACATCCGTCTGGTAGAACGGGTAATTGTCACTAATCCAGTCGTAAATGTCGGAAAGGGTCATTTTCTTCGCCGCGGAACTGCAAATCGCCTTCCGTATGAGAGTTGCGTAACTGTGCGGAGGTTTCGCATAACGTCCATCATTTATGAAGGTTTGCGGAGCGGTTGTAATATTGCACTTCTTTGACAAAACGGGATCAGGAGCACTCCACGGAGCAGGGACGGCAAAATTTCCATCACTGGGCCCAATATTCGGAACACCGGCCCCACCAGCTGCTAAACCTGGCAGCCACTCCAGTCGAGTCAAACTGCCGTTCAGGTCAACCATTATTTCCTTCAGCGAGATCGCTCACATTCATATCACAGATTGAATAAAAAACGGATTCATCCTGCGGATCAAAGCAATTCAAAATATCGCCTTATTAAACATGAACAACACCACCCGCCTTTCCCACGTGAAAATAAGTCGAGATCATGAAATAGTCAACTTTTTTTTTCCTTCCCAACATCAGTCAGAATGAAGCAATATCTCGAATTTGCATCTGACATCTTTTGATGTTGAAAAGATTCAAGATCTTTTGCCTTCATCTTTCGCAATCGCATCCCGACAGGACCTCGCCCCTATCGTCACTGTTCCCTGAATAAGAATTCAGCCGCTCAGCACTTATTTACCCGAGCTGCTAGACACGGGAGAAAATACGAGCCTTGTGTAAGAGGGAGGAGGCATCTTCATTACGCTTGTAATGACAACAGAATAAATTCATTCAAATTATTCGGAGCAGAGAGCTCGAAACACTGCACGATTCGACCACGTAATCCGTAATACCCCCAACTCCATCGATAGTACACAATCGTATCACGCGTCTCCGCTGGCAGATTTCCGCCACGAGACAAAGGTTCCCTAGGTCTTATCGGTTCAATAGCTAAAAAGTACAGCAGCAGCTGCACACATCAACACGCTGACACACCTTTGCAGGCTCTTGAAAATTATTTCGAACCATCTTAAGCCAAATAACACTAATTTATACGACTGCTGGGCTCTCCTTTGAGTAACAGGCAGAAATACTCGCGAACAAAAATGAATGGGTTCTAGGCGGGACCGTAACAAAAGAATCACGCGGAATTGAAGAGAGAAAAAAGAGAAGTAAGAAACGGGAAAGTAGATCGCCCGGGGTAAGATGGAGGTACCCAACAGCTTTCACATTCCATCGACGAACTCTCGGTCGCCCACGTTGACTCGATCAGAGGCCGCTGTAACGCTGAATCCCAGGATGCTGTTGTCAACCTTTTGCATCTTCTTGTTCTTTTTGCTCTTTCCTTTACCCTGCATTACCACCGCGATTCAACGATTCGCTCACTTACTAACTCAGAATAGGCTTCCTTACCTTGACAACATGAAAGGCATCCGCACTTAAAGTCTGCGAGCTCATGCTTGAGTGATTCCCGGTATTCGAATGGTGATGGACCTGAGAGCTTTGAGATGACTGTGAGTTTGGGTTGATGGCTTTCGCAGGACCAAGCATCGAGTCTTCCGGGGCTTTTGCAGATTTCATTGAGTTTTTCCATTTGCTTCTCCGTTCGAGGAACTCGCGAATGAATTCTTTAGCTGGTTTATCAGTACCAAGATACGAGGCGCCATAATCCTGTACTTCGAAAGGTGATTCGACGTCTTTCAGAAATGCTATGAACGTGGCAACTGTTGGTCAAAAAGGAAACAAATGCTTTCAGACCAGGTCAACACCAATAACGACGTGGAATCCCACGTTTCCACGATAAAATGACCTTAAATTGAGCCCGACCGCCAAAATCGAAGATATGAATTTTGAATTGTAAAGCATCCGAACGAGCAATTTCAAGTATTAAAAAATTGGGTTATTGTTAAGCAAAGGACAGAAGTAAAATCTCTGGGTATTAAGTAACCTTCAGCTCATCTAGGAGAAACAATCAGTGGAAAGTATATTTTTCTCAAGGAAACATGGTAAGAGAACAACCACACACCGTCAATCGTAGTCCCTATTTGTAGTTCTTCCAAAGCTTTGTAGCACCATTTTGTGAAGTCATCGTCCGACTTAGATCTCGGATGATCAAAAAGTTTCATCATATGATCGTCATTCTTTTTTGCAGGCTGATTCTTTGGTTTGCTCCCAGGTGGATTAGCTTTCGCCTGCGGAGCAACTTGCTGTTGCTTTTGAGTACCTTTCGCTACCGTGCTCCAAAAACTTCCAGTAGGGACGGATGCTGGCGCTGGCGCCGGCGCCGCAGCCTTGGCGGCATGCGGACTCGTAGCGTTGGACCAAGTGCTAGTTGGCGCAGCCGCATGCGTAACAGGTTTAGGTGCGACAGGTGTGGCGAGCGGCGGCGAGGGTGTCGCCGCAGGTAGACCGCAAGCAGCTTTTGAAGCCCATGAAATACCCTGTGATGTCGGAGCTAACGCGGCATTCTCCTTCTGAGCACGCGCTGCGGCGGCACTCGCAGCTGCACGTTGCTTTTCTCTCTTGAAAGGAATAAAAACACACTAATTAGTCAAGCGCTGGAATGACAAAAATTGAAAGAAAGAAAAAACTGCTCACCGTGATCATTTTCATCTTCTGCTCTTCCTCAGCTTGGATTTCAGCGAGTGACTTCGGCTCGACCGGAGCTTGGACCTGGGCTTGAGTTGCCCAGCGGAGGGGCACACCAGCTGCGCTCCATTCATTTTGTGCTACCTTCTGCGGGGGACTTGGCGCACGTTGACTCTGAAAAAGAAACAGGTTTATTGTGATAAGGGGAAAATATGAATAAACGTAATCCCGTCATAATCACCAGCTCCATTTCCTCTTGCGCCTGTACTTCAAGAAAGGATGTAGATGAACTAACTTGGGGGCCCTTGCCGCCCCACGGAACACCACCGACAGCGTTTTTCAATATGGCAGTTTGCAGCGCATCATCTTGAACACGTTCTCGTTCTTGCTCTTCTTCAGCTTCACGACGCTGAATCTCTGAAAGCCGAAGTCTTTCCGATGCTTCCGTCGCGGCTTGGGCTTTCGCGCGTGCTGCTTCATGAAGCTGACGCTCTTTTTCTTCATGCTCCAGTTTTCGCTTGAGAGCTTCAACTTCATACGCCCGCCTTTGAATTTCCTCCCTTGAAAAGAAATCACACGTCGTAATGTCAGTATCACATTGTGGAGAACAAATGGAAATTCCCCAGCGTCGATTTTTCGTAGTTGCAGCGATTTGAATTACAGTACTAGCTGCTCGCTCATGAGCAAAAACTGAAAGATCTCGTAATTTAATGTATCTCTCTGTTAAAAAATATTTCATTGCAATTCCAATATCAAGAGCGACTTTAATCCCGATCAAATAACGATTAATGACTACATGGTGAATGAGAGGCAATAAAATGGCAGTTAACCAGATATTAATGAAAAATACTGAACATGCTGAAGCAGAGCGTGAACAGAAAAGCAAAATTAAATTTCAAGTGCGACACACGCTCTTTTTCCAAGCTAGAGACGAACTTTGAAATGCGTTATCAAGTTAGCAAAATGTGTCCGTTGAGTGTCCTTCATAATGGATTTCGATTGAAACGGGAATCTTTTCAAAACGCAAAATAGGTGCTGAACAAAAAGGCGATGACTTAAAACTTGATTCTTACATCAAGAGTGCGTACATGTTTTTTCTTCTTCATCTCTCCGCATTCCAAAATATGCCCGATGCGTACGCACTTGAAAAATTTCCTTATCCTAGCGTAGGTTAAAAACCAAATTGAAACTTCAAGCATTTTGAAACTTGTTAAACCCTGCGTGCATTGATCTCCGTTTAAAAATTTGCTATACTGTCACTTGGAACTAGCATGCATCTCTTTCTACTAACTGGCGTTTTTTCTCCAGCAATGCCTGCATTCGTTCTTCTTCTTCTTGTCTTTTACGCTCAGCCTCCTTCTTCTCAAGCTCTTTCTGAAGCTCCAGTCTTTGTTGCTGAAGAAACGCCATTTGACGGCGTTCAGCCTCCAGGCGCTCGGCTTCTTCTTGCCTCACCAATTTCAATCGTTCTTCCTCTTCTTTGCGCTTTCGGTCTTCCTCTAGTCTTTAATAGTTTAAAAAGTTAGAAGTTGGAATCTAAATAGTAAAGAAAAGTCAACTCACTGCTGCTCCCGTTTTCGCCGGCAATCTTCTTCCCACTGCAATCTTTCTTGTTCCAACCTCTTCCTCTCTTCGTCAACGGCCTTCTTTTTTTCCTCGATTTCTTCTCGCATTTTCCGTTCTTCTGCCAGAGATGCCTCATCAGGACCTTGCGATTGCTGCAATAAAAGAAGAAAATCCGAAATTTCAAATTTTCAGAAAAAAGTTTTTTTCATCGACAACTGCCCGACAGAGAAAGGAGAATGCAACTAACTCGAATGGGTAGCTAGCAAAGCTTAGAGGATAGCCGGAATAACTTTTCTTCACCGTTCGCGAAAGCAACTTGTAAGTCGCTCTATTCGCCGCCAAGAAATCCGCGAACTTTTGAAAATATTCCAGCAACAATTGATTACTTGTCTGGACACCAACAGAAACACTTCGCGACGGAAGAGAGGTTCCTGGAAAATCGTCACTACTGGAATCTTCGCTCTTCCGAGATTCGCTTTCAGAGGATCTATTGTCCGCGTAACCTTCCCAGCCCGTGACATCTTCTTCTGTACGACACAGATCCGTCATGTCGCCCGAGTTGCGAAATATCAATCGGCAATGTGACGATTCGCTCTTCGCGTCGACAATCACATTCGCACTGCGCTCAAGGACCAGCTGGGAAAATTAATAATCGCTACGTCGCCAAAAGGTATGCTTCGTTTGCCAAACGCTGAACATAACGAGACTAAGAGTATACTGTACAAAAGTTTCCCCCGAACAAGGGGGGGGGGGGGATACGAAATGATCTCGTTAATCGCACCTTCACAGATTAACGAAAAGTATAACAGATATTCAAATCATCAGAAACGGATCTCGCAAGAACCCATATCTACAGGTATTGTAACGATTTCGACGCTCAGAGGATCGGATGGAAAACACTTCGCTTTTCCGGCTCTTCGTGAGTGCTATCCTAATCCTAGAAATGAAACTGAAGTCGGCACTCACCTGATGCATCAACGTCTGCGACAGGCCCTGCTGATGCTTCATCTGGAGTAGCAAACTTTGAAACGCATCACTGTGCGGCTGCTGATTTTGCGAAGGTATTGGCATGTTGATCGGCATACCATGTGAGTTGGGCAGTGATCCATGAATCACGCCCGGCAAAGGAGCTCGCGGTTGCATCATAGGAAGCGAAAAATGACCAGCGCCCACGTTTTTCAGCGGGTCTTTCTGGTCGATTTCCATGTACGGTATCTGTTGGACATTGCCTTGAGGATTCTGCATGTTTAGTTTCTGCAATAATGCTGACAAAGAATTGTCAGTTTGCTGGTTGGCCTGATCATGCTGTAAGCCCGGGACGCCGACCGAATGAGGCTGCATTTGATTTGCGTTTGGACCCAACATATTTGTCAAGAGCTGTTGCACCGGAGTCGACGATTTTTGTACGATCTGTGGACCAAGGCCCATATGAACATTTTGTGGATGTGACATTTGCTGGTGTGATGACTGTTGCAGATTTTGCATGAAATTCAAGCCGGGTTGTCCAACATCTTGTTGCATGACCCCTCTATCATCCATTATTCCAGGCATAGATCCACCTAAAGGGCCAGTTTTCCAGCTGTTGCCCGCGTCTTTCGAGAGCGGCATATTGGCAAGGTATTGCGGTAGACTAAGGGTCCCCTGAGCATCTGTGTTCAGCCTGTTCGTAGTAAAAAAAAATCGTAAGCTATACAGATGTCGAAGATTTCGACAGACACGAAATACGAGGAAACGCGGAATTCAGTTTCCAAACCGGAGAACGGCTTCATTATCTTCTCATTCATTTAATTCATCTTTTTTAATAAAAAAGAAAAGGTTCGAACCGTCGAGCGGCTGATCCAATTGACGCAGAGCTCATATTCTGCATGCCCCGAGCATGTCCCGCAGACAAAATATCCCCAGGAGATCCTCGAGTTTGCGGTGCAGGTTGGCCTGGAGCTCGGAGTGGGGATGATGGCAATCCGGACATTTGGGAGCTACTGTTGCCAAATAAACCGGACATCAATCCTTGACTGGACGTTGGCGGATTCCCCGCGAGAGGCGGCAACATTGTCTGCGGAAGCCGCGACGCCTGAGGGAACGCTTGCGACACAATGGCAGGATCCGTCACAGCCAAGTCTTTCGGAGGAGTTGGTTGAGCAAGTTGTTGGCTGAAGGGATTGGATCCGAATCTGGCCTTCATTTGCCCTAGACTCATGAAATGCTCATCGAAACTTCTTCTCAGCAATAATGCATCTTTGAAAAATCCTCGCAAGAACCAATCACTCATTTCGGATGGCGTGAAAGGGCCTGTAAACATAACGTGGAAACATGTACTCTCAACAACGGTTTTAACGCAGAAATACGAACATCTCATGAATAATAATAGATAAATCCCGCAATGCAATCCGAATACCAGATACACGTTGGGCATCTACAGTAAATGGAAACTAATTCAGTATGCACGAGATCGAGTAAACTGGTTCTGCAAGAGTTTGAAGAATATCTCACTTACCATTCTGGTATCAAATCAGAGGTTAGACAAACAGTAAATTTAAAAAATCAAAAGATCCACATTTTCAAGTTCAAAGCGAGAAATATACCCTAAAAATGATGCATCATGTTTTCTCCAGAAAATAAATACAATTCTTGGTTCTCTCAGGGAAGCATGATATTGGGACGAGTCTCTTTGAAACCGAATGAGAGGTCATAAAAAAAATTCGGTACAACAATGAAATTAAAATTTCATCGAACTCTGAAAACACGAATTCAGAGAGAAAATCCTTCCGAATGATTAAATCATCAGAACTGTCAGCTTTCATGGAGACGATAACAGCAAAATTGGAAAGCCGAAATATACGCCTTAAATTCGTACGACTACGACGAATTCATTCCGACATTCGACCTTAGCGGTGATAGGATTTCATCGGACAATTTTTCTGAGTTTTAATTATAGACATTACGATGATTGAGTTACATAATCACATTGTATCACACATAATCACCTTGTATCACACCAGATGGATCACGATAAAACCACGACACGGGAATCGTAGGAGAACTGCTGGACTCGGGAGACAAGCCGGATGTACTCTTCATCCCCTGCCCAGCATTTGAGTTGAGAATCGAGCTTACTTCCGGCTCACCAGACGCGTCGTGGAAATGAGTCGTGGAAATATTATCTCTGCCAGGGGGAAATCGCTGAGACAACAACGCGTCGACATGATCACCGTTACCTCCGTGAGCATTTTGGTCGACAGGAATATGAACTGGATTCGTATGTGAAGAAGCAGTGGCTTTCGACACTTCGTCACGGGTATTGCTCTGGTCAGCGACTTCCAACTGAAAATCCGTTCCAAAACGAACCGACATTTCATGCCGCCCAGAAGCATCCGCATCGGCTGACGACTCGCTCCGTTTTGTACTATCGTTCGTTTCCATTCTGACATTAGGTCGGTTCTCACCATCTTGCTGCTTTCTTGTAGGCTGAAATAAGAACAAAAAAGTCCACGTCGTGGATTTTGAAAATGTGCATTCAGCGAGCTCATTCCCAATAAGACAATTAATGATAATCCCAAGGATTACTTCGTGTTATCAGGAACTGCATGAAAATCAGATAAAAACGAAAAACGGTTCTTTTACTGTATTGCGTATAAATATGCTTTGTAACTCGAGGTCCGCAGATTAACGCCTATTCAAAGAGATCTGGCACAAAAAAAAGTAAGAATAACTCGTGGTCAAGAGCCGGTGCTTAATTCGATAAATTCACTTTCAACCAGACCTCGAATAATATTTCTTTCTTCCATTTCACCGTGGACGTTGAGGAAAACTGTCAAACTTGAAAGTGCTAATGATACACGAAAACTTCAGGAACCTTCGGTTACATCATGGTCGTGTTTTGAATTTTAAAAATGCAACTACTGTAAATTTATCCTGAAAACGGGGAAAAATCGATCATCCTCGTTACCAATGCAAAAAAGTGAAAACTTGATATCGTCCAGAGGAAAGTACATTAAAATAGGAAATTTTTCGAACCTCGTCAACTCCACTGGGATCCACGATCCTCCTAGAATCGCCGGCTTCATTCGGATGGTCATCAACAAGCTCGGAATCTTTTCGGGGACGACTTGGAGGTGAATGAGAGGATTCTCGCGGATCGGTTGAATTTCTTGGAGTATCGGAAGATGCATCTCTAGGACCGTCGCGATCTTCGCCATCGTCGATCTCGTATCCATCGTCGTCATCATCAAATCCTCGTTCCCTTCGCGCGGCAGGACGATTTCCGGAACCACGCCATCCACCTCGACCCGTGTGACCTCCTCGCCGCTCTTCGTCAAAGCCCCGTTCTCTCCAGCTTGGCCCCCCTAAAAATATTCAGACAACTGGTCAAACTTTAACGTATTTTACAATGAACCATGCCGATTGTGCGAAAAAATATGGCTCAACGATAATGGCAAGGTTTTTCGAACTAAAAACAGAGATTCCAACTTTCAACGGACTTTCATTCAGGTCAGCCAAAGGAGTAGGTTCCCCAAAAATTCTCGAAAATAAAGTTCTACAGTGCACTCCGATAAATGTAGAAAACATTTCCCTGTTCTTTTTAAGAGAAGACTGTTAACCTGTTCTTGAGCTCGGGAGACCGACGAAAAACCTTCTCATTAATGGTAATAATCAACACCTCCATACAGAGAAGAAAGGAGAACGATGCATTGGTGAGAAATAAAAACGCCTCAAGTTGAGAGGGAACTTCATTACATTCATGAGAAGATTCAAGCAGAACATTCATATTTGTGGATAGCAAGTTAAATTACAGTGTAAGTTAAAAATTCAGCATGCTTTTGCATTTTGTGAAGAAAAAAACTTCTCGTTTACATCCCCAAACAAAGTAAGATTGCGAAGTGGACAGTTCAACTGCGTCAATTTTTTCCTTGAGAGAAAAATCCCTATTGTGAACAGTCCAAAACTTAGAGGAGAGACACCAACTATTAAATACGGCTCCTACAAATACTTGGCGTTTCCGCTATTTAGAAAGAGGATACGAAGGATCGAATAACACTAATGAAGGAAAGCGTACGGCTTCAACCGAATCAAATCAAGATACGCAATGCTTCGAAAGACAGGATCCAGTCATCAGCATTGAATAATGAATGTACATGTGAACAGAATTATACTTACGCTCACCCCACTTCGAATGGTTCCCGGTGTGTCGCCAATCTCCACCAGAAGCAGCCTCGTCATTTAAACCTTCCCTTTGCCTCCAATTATCAACGGCCGTGCTTGAACCACGTGATGCTCCAGCCGTAGCGCCACCTCGGCGAATGTCCACGGCGTTAGGTCCGGGAACCGTGCTAGCTCCACCCCCCGGACCATTACGTTCGCTCCAAGTGTTACGATCACCGAAATTCTAAAATAATTCATCAGGTGATCGTCAGGTATGAATGGACAAAAAAAAGACGAGAATTTTACGAACCTGAGATCGTTCAAATTGACGCACACGATGTGGACCACCTCCTCCGTAGCGTGAATCGCTCCAATCTCCCCATGCGCCAGTCCCACGTTTTCCAGGTTCTAGTTCTTCTTCAGTTGATGTTCCGCGGAGATTGCCTCGGAGTCCTGTTGTTGAACTTCCACGTCCTCTGGCTCCACCTCGTCCACCACGACCGATTCCACGATTTCCTCTTTCAGATACGCCACGCACATCAAGTATTTCGCCGTTTCCGCCCGTGTTTTCTCCGACAAGCGCAGCGCCGGTTCTTGCAGCGGCTCGAACGGCGTCGCTATTCACTCCGTATCGAAGAAGTGTCTGCAACACCACTTTCGTTCATTTAAACCACGAATTGCAGATAAGGAGTAAAACATACAGCTTCTTCCTCGGTGATGGGCTCGACTGATAGAGGTTCTCGTGGCTTACTACTGAAAAATGCGTCCTCTGTGTCCAAGTTCGCAGGAGGCTGAGGGGAATGAGAAATAAGTGCAAGCATTTCTTCTCTCCCGTATCTGTAATCGGCGAGCTTATATTTATTTGTCCCTAAAGCTGGTGGTGGCGGGCTTCCTCCTTCATGACCTCCAGATCCGGATAAAGCACGAAGCCTGTACAAAAAGTAACATTACTTTCCATGCGCCTATGAACAAAATGCAAGGATTACCCACCATGGTGGACCGAAGTTCAACGCCGTTTCACCCATTTCAGAAATTGTGGTGGCTTTCGTTATAATTCCCTTAGCAATACAGCAGCTGGGACAAATTTTGTCTGAAACTTCTAACGGAGTAAGCAGTGCTGTAAAGTTATCAAAGCACCAAATGCTTGTGAATCAATTAATCACAACTGATTCGAAGCTCAAAAATACAACACACGAGCAGGCAAATCGCCTTAGGGGCGTCTCTCTGAATTCGGCCGGAATCAACAACGGAACAGCGGGCGGCAGGATCAGAAATAGTCAATAAAGCTATATTTCATATCGTTAGAACATGTGAAGGTTACGTTAAAAACTATGGCAAGAATTCGAAACGCTAATCGAGGTGACGGATTCCGCAGTTTTGCAAGGTTAATCTTCACAATGGGATACTAATGATTGTGCACCGGGAGTCATGAAAAGACCTTTTTGCGGAAACTAGATGAGATTATGTATCAACATCAAGCACTAACTGTAGTCCCACCACTAAACTTCTTCCAAACATGTTTTCGTCGTAATTGTTGTTGTCCCGAGACCGTCGCATCACAAGTAACCAATGCGGCAGCGCCATGTCTAGTTTTCCGGGAATCGAAAGTTCGATAATAGACGTCTGCTTTTAGTGACATCTATTTCTACTTTTATTCTATTTATTTTGGGATTTGACCCGATGTCGCATACAGTACTTTTGTTCCGAATTTCATAAATTTCATCGCTTTAAAAGCTCAGAGTGATTTTCAAATAAAACACCGGCAGCTAAATTTGAACATTGCGTTTTCAAAAAGATCTGTTGATACTGTGGCTCACCTTGATTCTGGAACAAAGACTGTCTTTGACTTTGAACGTTTACCACCAACCAGATGACTCTTGCCAGCTTGCGAATGTGATGGAAATAGGTGAGTCACAGCATTGATAAATTCACGCAAGGTATAGTAATCTCGAATCAGCTGGATCTTTGACGTTATTCACGGACGATAACCTTTGAAGCAGCACATTTTAGATAATGAACTTCCCATGCCAATGCATTCATTAACTTCTAGCGCATGGAATATCGTTTGAATAGGTGCAGCAAAATTCTCATATACACGGAGGTTCACGACGTATCAATTTGAAAGTACTGTACACTATATACAGTATAATATCAAGTTGGGTCCTTTTTTATCACACTCGATGTCCCTTCCTGAGATTTTCCAGCTATTGGGCAGGTGTCACCTGATGACCTGATTATGTGAAAAGGTTTCAGGGATTACACAGTACAACAGCTCAAGTTTAGTCAAATTGTTTCCAGCCAGGTTATTGATTTGGAAGGGCTACCTTCTGGAAATTAACTGAACCAGGTCGAGACAAACAGTGAACAAATTACTGCACATGGAACGATTTAAAAAAACAGATTCGATAAATAACTCCTCCAAAAATCTAAGCGGCGGAACACGTCAAGTAAGATGAGTTTGGCACTTTAATTGGGTAAGTCAAGGTTTACTTGAGTAAGCTGGTTTTCAAATCTTGAAGAATTTCTATTTTCAAGTGCGCAGTAGAGAAATTAATTAGGGACGGAAATACGTGGGTAGGATTGGTTCGCATAGCTTAGAAGGTATGTAAAGCTCCGTGGTTAGCACATCATCTTCTTCGGAAAAAAAAATCAAATACTGTACAACAGTAGAGTATGTTATTATTTTTCACATGATGCATCATGTAGTTGACCAAGTCGTCATAACAACAAATGTATCAACATTATGCCAACACCGAAAAGGAGGATTTTTTGCCGAAGATTTTCTTCTATTTTAACAAAAGGATTGCACAAAGGAACCCTCACAGAACAACCTTCACGCATAATGGTCATTTTTGAATAACATGATATGGTAACCAAAATCTGCAAGCAGAGCAGCTGCTGCGTAGCAGAATGACCTGAATTTAAAATGTGGAGGATGTTAATTGGGAGAACAATGGAGTCACACAGAATACTGTACAGTACAGTATTTATAATCCATGTCACAGCAAAGGCTCCTATACTGTACTGTGGGACCTTAGCAAACATATATCCATGCTAGAAAATATGCCACCTGGTAAACTTGATGCTTGTACTGTTCCTACACTGCCTTATAAAAACACTGATCCAGCTAACCATCATTTATTCGTAGCAAAACAAAGATTTCCCATAACCCTTCCACAGATGAGCCAGGATGTATTTTCAACATGTTCAACCCAAAAGCAAATAAATGAATAAACAATCTCAAAATAGTGTCCAGGGCAGAGCCAAGATATATTTTCTACTTCTACCCGAAAGCAAATAAATATAAAGATCTCAAAATAGTGTACAGTACGTCCAAAGGAGAAGTACAGGATTTTTCCTGTTGGGGCAAAACCATTTTTTATAAAAAAAAAAAAAACTCCTGAATAGGGCGCGTTCCTACCCCAGGATTCAAGGATTTGAAAAAAAAAATTTGGTTGAGTCCTCCTCGAGATTCTTGAACTTTGGCCACTGCTTGAGCAGAGTGGCCAAATGTCTGTGCACGGAAAAAAAAATTTGCTAAGCTGCAGGATGGAAAGAACCTTTTTTCCTATAGGAATTTAAAGAACAATGCTGGGATTTTTCAGAAAAGGCAATCTTGTTAAAAAGTAGCTTAGCATTTTCTTTCTTGGGACAAGTCATGAGTCATGACATACAGTACATGATTATACAATTTCATCGAAAAATGTTTCCATCCTCTGCTGCTGTCTTTATAATGACACAAAGCATGCATTCTATGGTTTTGTTTATGCGATCTTACCTATACCCTCTTCTGATGCAAGCGTAGAACATGTGTGAAGGACCGAAAGATACGGGTGGTGGGACTCTCTCTCGCTCATGTCCGGAGTGTTTTCGACGGCATGTGAATGGCCACCACAGGTTCCTCATCTCCATTTGCCCTCGTCCGCTTAGGGTGAGGTCATATCTGCGGCTGCGCTCAAGCAGGGGGAGGGGGGGGGGAGCTGAGGCACGCGACCCGTTCTTTTCCCTGCACACACACACACACATATATACGCCTCTACGCCCATTGGTGTCGCGGTGCTGAGCGCAACTCCACCCTCATGCACGAAGCAACGCCTTCCTCACGGGGGACGCTTCGGCCTCGGATTGGACGAGTAACAAACAAACGAGGGCTGCCTGCGCCGGCTGGATCATGCCCTCATCCCATCCGTAAGAACACGGCGTTGTGCGTGTGCACATGGTGGGGGTGGTGGCCGCGAGGAAAAGGAAAGCAGCGCGCGCAATGTGGGTGTGTGTGTATGTGTGTGTGTGTATGTTGTATTGGACGAGGGAAGAATCTCATTCTCCGGGTCTGTGCATCCGTTCGCTGCTGCCGAGTTCGGGCCGGATTCCCGACTGAGACGCCGATCGGTCGACACCGTGTAGCTTTAGCTCACTCAGCTGTGCAAGTGCGGAAGGTCAGCTAGTATAGTCCTCACGCGTTCGGATACGACTTCTTCCCCTTCGACTCTCGTTGTCCTGAATCTCGTTTCGATTCGCACGATTCAATTCCCTGCTTTTTTTTTTTTTTTTCAAACCAATCATCTACATATTCGTGATAACGCAATTGAGTGTTCAACGCGTCGATGAGTGGCTTCTAGACGTTTTAGTTTGAAACCTAGATGCAATTTATTGAACGGGTGATGGTTTTGTGAAATCGACTTTTCGGCTGTAGTATTAATACCGTAAGAAAAAGCTACGATCGTCCGGGATGATGAGCCGAAGCCCGCTTCCCTGGGTTCATGTAAATTTATGGAGCATTGATTGGTCAATAAATTCAGAATGGCCTGGCGACGCAGTACAGTAGATACAAAACTTTGCTAAAAATACTCTTCTGCATAATAATGCTGTTTCCTGGATAATTATCAAAATGAAGGATTTGTACTGTATAACATTCGATTCCGATCACGAGTCGAGTAAACCTGAGCTTAGAGGACAACATCTCAATCAAAACTGACGCCGAGATGCCGTGCAAAAAATTGCTCAATTTTGTTTACATTACAGTGATTCAAGCGTCTACATTTTTGAAATAACTCTGCAAGATTTCGAACGTGATTCGAAGAAACTGATTTTTCAATGAGCAGTTCTGGCGAATTTATATTTCGTGGTTGATTTAATTTCCAGCTTCGAGTTTGACGAGTGATTTTGACGAGTGATTTTTAATATTAATACAGCACAATACAGTATTGTTATTTCAAGCGTTTCTTTCTGTTTGACAGCAGACTAAAATGTATTGTACTCTAATCAGAAACTGGACGAGTTTTGCTCCATTTGTCTTCGCTACAGAAGGACATACAGTACATTATTAACTGCTTAGTAAAATTTAGCTTGAATATTGCTTTGGACAACAATACAACAATAAATGCTTGACTTTGAAAAATAAAATAATAGTACAGTACTCTACTATAATTTAAAGTATAATGGCTCTAATTGATTAAAACTGTATTGGAATATTTGAGCAGCCTCACATTGTTTACCTCTGACCAACGGATTATCCTTTGCTGATGCTCTTCGAAAATGCCGGAATTTCCGTGACCGTAATGCATGATGTAGTATAATTTCATCGTGGAATTCCTGAGTAGAGTTGATAAATACTGAAAGGAAAAAATATTCGATTACTTTGTGCATCTGCTTGACTAAGAAATTGAAACGGTCATCATCAGTTGAGTTGATCAGGGTTAATTCGCAAAAAAAAAAAAATTAGGGGAAATTTTCATGGCATGTTATTTATAATTTATGAATTACTTGGTGAAAAGAGTGAACGAAGGTTTATTAATGGGTAAACCATTTGGGTCGGTTTCTTTTGCTTTCGTGTTTCATCCTATTGTTTCTGCTGTTTTCCTCGGTGGTTTCAATCAGGGAACTGTTTGAATTTCGAAAAAAATACTGCATCTTGACGATGTCCCAGGATTGAAATGCTTCGTTGAAATCGTCGACACTTTGGAAGAAGAAAGAGGGAACCGGAAGTCGCGATTCGGCGACTGTGTCGGGGGCATCGGAGCCTGAATGAACTGAGCGCAGTCGACTCGAGCAGCGAGTCAAAACGTCGCGACAAAGTTGTCTATTGTGTTGGACTGTGAGTGCAGAAAACAGAAGCGAAGCTGAATTTTGAAGGCATTATTAGGCTTCCCGAGCCTAACATGACTGTAACCAACCTCGGCATGATGCCATCAGCCTGTTTCTCGACTTACCCTTTCCAAGGTGAGACCTTCGTTTGCTTAAAAATAATTTAAAATATGTGCTTTAAAATAAGCGTTGCTTTAAAATATGTGCCCTACGGATCAACTGTAGGGCCTCCCCTTGAAAATTTCAAGGGTTCCGCGGCTGATTCAGGAAAATTTGAAAATCATAAAAAATAAATTCAAGTTTAGTCAATTGGCATTTTCACACATTGGGGACTGCAGAATATCCCGTCAATTACAATTTAATCCAAAAGTTCCTCTAAGCCAGTTTGAAAATTGGTCAAGTAGCAATCGCGCTAACCACAAATCTTGTCATAACAAATTATTCCTTGCAACAAATTTATTTTTTAGGTCTCCCTGCCCAATATATGTATATTATGCTGAAGAGGAAATAATGTACAGTACTGTACTCGTATTACTGTACTATGCATTTTTTACACTAATGCTTCACGCGCCAGACTTCATTAGATTCAATTATCTTTTTGGAGAAAATTGCCCAGCCAGTCTCAGGCCGATTGCCGCGTTTCGATTTCATATCTGTCGTAGTTGAAATTGTCCTGAGCAATGCATGTGATGATTCAAAAGAAAAAAGAAAATACTGATCATACATTCACCCTCAACTCAAGCCAAAGTAATAAAAATATGCTGAACTACAAATAAAATGCATTCAAAAATTCTTTGCTAATAACAAATGGGAGAAACCCCAGTAAATGGAACAGATTTTCAGGATTGTTCTGTCTGACTTCAAGACCCACATTCTGGAATCAATTTAGAATGTGAAGTCCATTGAAGAACTAAAACTAATATTTTTATGCCCTGTTCCCTCTTACAGTTTAATCGCATGTCCGTTCATGTGTGAAGTCACTGATCTGAAAGCAGCTTTCGCGAAAATATTCTGGAGATATTCGCTTCTGCCTCTTTTTATTTTTATTTTTGCGTTTTCATTCGATCTCTGTTCTATGTTTGAAACGTCTCTAGATTTTCCTCAATTAGCAGATCTTCTTCGAGCTGCATTACAATAAAATCAAGCTCGTTAGCAATGTGCCGAGTGGCAATAACTCAGTGCGACTTTTTTCTCTCATGCATTTTGAATTATCCGTTACTTTCTAATGTCCCGAACAGCATTACCAAGATTTTGGCGAAGAGCAAAACTCTTCCTCAAGAAGTAAATTAATTTTATATCATGACTTTAATTAAAAGTAAAACGGTTGCTGAGGTACCTTTCCAAACTTGACATAAATCTTGAATACCAAACATGAAACGAAAGCAACCAATCTGACGAGAAAATATGAGGCTTCGATCACATTCATTCCGATAGATTGATCAACAAACTTTTGAAAGAACCGAAACTTTCAATAAATATTTCTTTCAGTCGTCGTGGTATTTTAGAAGTTTCAGAACATGTTCCTTTGAAGAAAATGAAGCTCTGGCTTTGCTCAAAGACGAAAATCGTTTCGCTCGGTCACGAAAATGACATAAACAATTCCTTGGGAGATGATGGTTTCGGAAATTTCTGCGAAGAAAACGTGGGAAAGGAGAACGACTTTATTTATCGTCCCAAAGAGAGAACATCATATGTTGGGCTTCCGAGTTACCTGGTTGCTTTCCTTTTTTCTTCACAAATTTCCGCTTTTTTTTTATATTCCTCTCAAAACGTCGACAACCCACCCATGCCCTAAATTTTCACCCTCGCAACCTGGCTGTCGTAATTCCGCGGCCCTTTTTCCGCGGGGCAGGGCATGTGGCATCCCGCAGGCAAAAAATAAAAAATAAACCAACAAAAGCACCAAATGCGTGAAACAGAAACAAATATCACCTGTAAGGTGCAGCAGTTATGAAGCAAGCAATAAAAAAGGGTACACACGGGAAGTAGAAAAAAAAGGAAAAGTGTCAGTGTCGAGCGCGGCTGTGGGAATGTTCGACGCCGAGCTTTCCTAGGTTCGTTGCCCCGCTCGGCAAAATCGACGGTTGCCCTGGCCGAGGGCTGAGATTTCGTCTAAAGGCGGGGTTTATATTATCCTGATGAGCAACAGGTGGAGGGAAAATTGCATTGTAACCCCCCCCCTTTTTTTAAACAAAAAGAGAAGGATCGTTTTTCGTGCCAGAAAAAATGATTTCTATAGGCACTACTGTTTCAATTTTTCCAACGGGGCATATCGCTCCTCAGCAGTCCTCACATGTGGCCACCTGCACTGCCTTCTGGTCAATGTTGAACAGTACTGTATATCCTGCATGTCGTGATTTCAATAAGAGAACATATGTAGTGAGATATTTCATAAAACCGTATTGTTAACTTTCCTCATTCCATCAAAATATTTTAAACTATGATGCGATAACAATAAAAAACTGAAAAGATGATGCAGAATTTTCATCCAGTTTTATTCCATCTCGTCATCACGACGCGAAACATCGTAGATAATTTTCATGAGGCGAGAATTATGGGTACCTGCAATTTTCGTGTCGAAAGTTTATAAAAATGAAGTTGCGAGGCAATTGTAATCGTCGCATTGTTCACGTATTGCTCAGTTTTTTTTTTTTTACCAAAAAAATAGCCATTTTCAAAATGTTCCCGTATAAGTTCAATTATCAGAATACCGAGTGTGCCATAGCATGAAAACGTCGACGTTGATTGTAATGATTATCATAATACAGTACAGATTTACTTCAACCAATTTATTGCACGTCCCTCCGTTCGATTTGTTCCACGGACTTCACAATAAATTTAAAAAAATTGATGAGAGCATACAGACAATATAAATTCTCCTGCAGAAACAATGGTTCTCTTTACAAAATGTGCACATCCACACTCTAATCTAGACGAATCATGATTTATCAAGACCTTCTCCTAATCTGATCTTATTTTATACTGTACACTTGTACAGTAATACTGTTTTTTCAATTCGCAAAGCCGGACTGTCCGTGTTTCTTGAGATTTTAAAGGAAAAGTTGAAGGGGGGTCTCCGGGAAAATTTTTATTTCTAGATATTTGCAATGCTGTAAAATGATTGCTGAATAACCACTGTTTTGAGCTTGGATTAATTTTTTCTTCTTGATTATTCGTGATACTGTATTGTACTTGATTATCCGGCAGAAGACCTCCGCCCATTTACGGCTAAAATCGATGCTCTTCTGCAAGCCATATTTTCGCCCGGAATCTAAGCGTTACATGGTACTCACATGATGCCAAAAAATGTCGTCGACAAATTCCTTTCTTTTTATTTTATTCTATTTGTTTTTGAAGGAAGGTCCGTTGGAATGTTAAGAGCGAATTGAACCCAAGAATATTGACGCGAAGCTCCGTTTGATTAACGGCATTCAAGCGATGCTTACTCAAGATTCCGATCGAATGGCTCGATAGGAATCTAACTCCTCGAAACGCACGCGAGCAAGAAACACGCCTGTTTTTTTCTTTCTTTCTTCTTCTTTGCTTCCAGCATCTGTATTATGCGAAACAAGCACCGCACCGCATATCCCCTCCCACCTTCTTTCCGAAGCACAAATACTGCTCTTATAGATTTAATCGGTCCTTCAGTTGGCAACCGGATTCAAATTAGGTAGAGGTGAAGAACAACAGGACGAAATTTCGCCGCATGAGTCAAACACGTTCGGGGAAAATGCCAGTTATTGCCGCATGGACGACGAGTGAAGAAAAACGAAGAAAACCTCACGTCGGAATTTGGGGCTTTGCAAACTGAGTGAAATGAGATTTGCGCGATCCGACGACGCAGGTGTCGAGGAGCGATTGCGAATTTTTAAAGAATCTCGCGAGAATCCCCCCTTCCCCCCTTTTTTTGATTGTGCGAACGTGCACTTGGCGAGAAATTCTCGGGACGTTTTTGCGAGCTAACGGTTTGCGGTTCGTCTGCTCGAGAAAAAACAAATTGGCAAGGAGTAAAAAGTAACTACAAAAAACAAAGTTTCGAACACTCGAAGGTTACAGTTGCACGATAAACGCGCTGAAATAAAGAAAATGATCGTTGTCTGATGTTTACTCTGTGGGTTTTACACGGCATAACCAGCTGAACGTTGATGGAATTATCCTTCAAGATCAGTACGATGATTTCCTGTCCTTCCGGCTTTCCTCTTCATAATTTTTCTCTGAATCTATGGATCCATTCCATTTGAACAGCGTGTTTCGCCAACTTGTACAATGGCTTTAAAGAAAATTTTAAAGCAACGATTCTACGATGCCTCCCTTTATTTTCTGTAATTCTGTATATCAAATATATGCCGCGTTTGTTTCATCAAAATTAACTAAAAATGCAATTTGCGCCTTATTTTTGATAAGTTATAGGTTATTAGCAATGGAATCTACAGTACAACAAATATAGGGTTAAAATTCAATTTAACAAATCCTCGCACCATTTTGAGTTCTATGGACGAAACGTTAAATCACTAATATTTGTTGCATGTGTGACCTCCTGGGACAAGGAAAATCAGTGTCTTTTCGACTTCTAACGAAGTCGAACGTAATAAAAATACGTCTTGCAACCGGAGGAAACTCATTTTCATTTTTCAAGCACATAAATGGAGGTGCTTTCTGCAATTTACATATTTTAATAAATACGAGAGTCCTTAGACTGTCAGCTGGCAAGTCGAATGCTGGACTCATTTATATGTCGCGCGAAACTTGACAAATTTTACTCGAGCGCTCCACGGAAACTTGTAATTCAGATCCTTCGCCGCTTTCATTCGGGTTATCGGCCTCATTCCTCGTCGAATGACCTAAATTTAACACAAAAAAGGAAGGAACAAGAAGCTGGTGCCGAAATAATTGAGCCAATCAAGTACACGTGTCTTAATATCCTTCTGAGTGGAGGGCAGAGCCTTTCGAATGAGCGTCAATGAGTTCAACGCCCGACGAAGGCGCCGTGTCGCTCATCGGCTCCTCGACGGACGCCCCAGCCATTGGATAATTTCTGCCTCCGAGAAATCGATCGGGTTCTTCAACAGAGCCGAAAAAAAATAATAAATAAATGATGACTACGAAAAGAAAGGGGTCGATGTTCCGCTCGAAACCCGACCCCGCTTTCTGCAACGCCTGAGATCGTATTGAAAGACGAGAGTACGTTCTCTGATTCAAGTTACCAGCCATATGTCAGGGACCTGTCAACATATTTACTTGTCGCTCAGTATGAAAAAATTAGTTTTTAAAAATTTTATTCTTAGACATTTATTTATCTGTGAATCGAACTTCGAGATGAACACGTTTCTGAGTTCGCGATTGATTCCGTTTCTGTGATGAACTTTGATTTTCTGCCACTCATCGTTCCTTGTTTGATTGCTTTCACAATTATTGAAATATTCAGAGCATGAGTTGATGATTTCACGAAGGTACTTAGGCACACTTCGGCAGGACTTCTGGTTATTTGATGGATTATTGCACAGTATTCGATCCACCGTGAATCTAGATGACGACACAAATATTATGGAACGAATTAGTCACGCTTGATCAATGTGCCAACGGTTCGGAATGTAATCAAATCGACGCTTTCGAAAGGAATCATAAAACGGCGAATGTCGTGTCATTCATTCCTCAAATATAAGATGCGGAAATGTGTAACGAATTTTTACGAGTAAATACGTGAGACTGTCGGCCGCATTGAAGTTTTGCAGACATTTAAAAAAATAAATAAATAAGACTTGATCGCAAAAACCTGGATTTTTATTTTTTTAACTGATCGGTCTGGAAAACTGGTTATTTCCCAAGAAATGCAATACCCATCGTTTATTCATAAGTTTTCTTCCTATGAATAAACGCTATAGGAAGAATATTTTCTTCCCATGGACAGAAGATGAACAGTGTTAAATTTTATGAGGAAAGCTAGACAGACTAGAGGAAATTTCCATTTTTTCTTCACAAATTTTCGTATTTTCAAATACATTGAGATTTTAAAAATTGTCAAAATAGTCTTAGAGTCTTCTTTCAAATGGAAGCAGCAGCAATATATAAGAAGAAGTTGTTTCATTATTTGTATATTTACTCTGATCGTCGGTTCATTCAACAGGACAAAAATAAATTACAAAATATTTCATAATGTTCGGGTTGAAGGGAATCTGACTCAAGATTGCTTGACGCATGTTACCTGTGGATAATCAATAACTTTAATGACAAAGAAGTGCTACATTGGACACATTTGGTTAATGGATTTTATCCGTTCCATTGAGAACTTCAATACCC
This sequence comes from Notodromas monacha, assembly GCA_905338405.1. Taxonomy (NCBI): domain Eukaryota; kingdom Metazoa; phylum Arthropoda; class Ostracoda; order Podocopida; family Cyprididae; genus Notodromas; species Notodromas monacha. The sequence goes on along the minus strand of CAJPEX010000215.1, from coordinate 92,046 downwards.
GAAAATGCAATAACCCCGTGATGTAAAGCTACATACCGTACGCTGCATTATCCCAGATCCCGTCGGACTTTCCTTCAAACAATCTTCAATAATTTATTAAAGAAATAGTTTCCTAAAGAAACAGATTATAAATAAACACCGAACTCCTCAGAAAGAAGATAAACTGTATTAAACTTGGTCTAGAAAAGAAGAAAAAAGCTTGTATCCACTTGAAAAAATATATAACGATGCAAGAATCCATCGTTATATATTGTCTTTTCTTTGTCTAAAGTTTATCCGAAGGACGGAAAAAAATGAATAAAGAAGAGACGATAGCCAATGCGCTAAAAATCTTCCATGTAAATACCAATTATCCGGTGTTAACTTTTAAAGCACGGTACTTCATTATTATGCGATCGGTGCTTCGCCAATTTAAAAAAAAGTCTTTCCGTTCCAAAACGCTTCTGAAATTCGGACAGAATGCTGCACATCGTTCAAGATGTACGATACTACATTTTGTTTCACCGTGGTATTTTTTTTATTATTTTTCCCAATTTATGTTTATTTAATTCTGATCGTTGGGATTGTTGCGATGAGGGAAAAAATTTGTGAAAACACGACGGGAACGGGCTGGGAAATTAACGACCAGCGTCGCAGGTGTGCGGGCATGCCTGGTTCCGCCAAACAAGACCCAGAGTGCTCTCTTTTTTTTTTGGCGTGACGCGTGTCGCGATTTCCACTTTTCCACTGCTGCTTTTCCCAGCACTCGACACTGTCGACTTATTCTTCGTGGCAACGCGCCGAAGGCACAAGTGTCTCCTTTTCCACCTTTGAAAACGTCGGTCTCTATGTGTGTGTTGGAGTGTTGTTTGTTTTGGAAAGACGAATGACCAAAATCTTTCAAATCTTGCACATTTACCACATTTTTCTCGCATATATGAGGCGCGCGTTTTCCGCAAAAGTTTGATTTAGGGTAATGAAGGTGCGCCTTGAATTCGGCGGCGTTTCGGATTTGCATGTGAAGTGTCCAATTATGTGCGACCAATTGAACCCGCTCAAAAAAAGAATGCGGTCGAACTCTTGAATAAGTAAACGGTTCGTTCAGGGAATGAGTTAGAATCCTGATTTCTGTTGGTTACCGAAAATTACTTAGAAATTGCATGCTTCATTGATTTCATTTTTCAAGTACAATAATACTGGTGCATCTTATATAATCAGTAACTTCGTATCTTAAGGTAAACGCAGATGTTTCCAGTTGTTGAATGCCTTGACATATTCATGTGTGAATTCTCGAGGCTTCAGTTTCTTTCGATCATCAGTCGATGACTGTAAAAAATTGTTTTTCAAATTTCTTCATCTCTTACGCAAGTTTTATACTGTACTTACATTTTGCTGAGTGGATTTTGAGAACATGCCATTGCGGGGTTCAGCATATCATAAACATTGCCACAACCAATGACGGTTCTTTCATGCGAGGCAAGGTTTGATCGATACAGCTTGCCATTTGACAGAGGTCGACACGGTATTAAAATCGCTAGAAATGAAAGCGATCCTTTCTATGCTTGTACTGATCATGGTTGTTTTTTCAGCGGTTGATTTAAAAGAGTGGCAATGATGATTTTAGTGACAATAAAGGGAAAAATGAATTCACCGCAATCGGCAATGGGTTATGGTGGCTGACAACTCAGTCTACTCTCGTGAAAATTGTGAGTACACGTGCAAACCTGCACTGTTGATCATTGGAGAAATTTCACGTCGCCTTCGAAAAAAAATATATATCTGCCTGCATTTTGACGATTCGAAAGAAAAGTAAATATTTCAAAACTGACTATTTAAAAAATGGTTATTGAGGCTTTGAAAAATCTTGAAGCGCAGAAATTGAAGAACGAAGTCTAATTTATTAGCGCACATCCGCAAAACGGCTTCGGATTTGCTTAAGCGTTACATTTCGTGGAAAAAATGACGCTGAAGTGAAATTTGCCAATTTGTGAATCAGATTGCCAAGTTTGAGAAATAGAAAAGACTTATGAGAAATATTTCTAAGTGTAGGCTGGTCAACCAAAAGTTATACAGTACATACAATTTCCTACTGTGAAATGAGCCACATCCTTCGGTTTCAAAATGACTGGGCTCACCTTGATTTCTCACAGGATGCTGAACTTGGAGACAAGGGCACATTTGCCAATCAGCCAATCATTTATTTTTGAAAGACATCAAGTTATACATTTTTTTATTGATTTCTAAATTCCTGGGTCCCCAGAATCATAACCAAAAGTCATCAAGTTTTTGAAGGTTTCATACGGAGAAAACGTTTATTACTTTTTTTCAGTTGATTCAGCTAGGGACTAAACAAAAATTACATCATTGGGAGGTTTTTGACTTTGGTTTGAGTTGGCAAGGTTTAACTCTAATACTGTACCATGACTGACTTTTCTAAAATCCTCAATGCATCACTTATTGTCACACATAAAATCTGCCGATGCTCACTCATTTCGCTGTGCATCCTGTTTTCCTACAACTCCTACAAGGCTTTCGAACCTCGCTAAAATCCCAGTCAGCAAAACTCACTGAGCCTCTCTGAATACCATAGATTTTATGACTTCTTTAATTTTGCACTAATTACCCGACTTTGAGCAGATTTCTCCCGTGACCCACGAGAATCTCCTGCCTATATGAATAAAGCCTTCATTCCTTCCTGGGAGCAAAAGCAGCCCAAGTGTTCAACCAAGTTACCTGCTACAATTTTCTTGAGCTAACCAATCAACTGTAATTCAATATTGCCCAAACTGCTGGCTTGTGAAATTACATAAGACCCAAATGAAAATTCTGAAGCACACGGAAGGAACTCCTCTTTCAAGAGTTCAGTTCTTCCAGATGCGTGAATTCTGATGATGGCTGCTGGCCAATAATTCGTTTCTTTGTCGGAAATCCCCCCAGCACTTGCACCCAATCAACTCTTTGCAATTTTTTATATTTAAATTCATCGCTCTAATTTAAATGTCTGTTTCATTTTTTCCCCTCTCTTGATGGGATTTATTGTGCACTTTTCTTCAACATTTAAATTCATCGCTCTAATTTAAATGTCTGTTTCATTTTTTTTTCCTCTCTTGATGGGATTTATTGTGCACTTTTTCAACATTTAAATTCATCACTATGATTTAAATTTCTGTTTCGCTTTTTTCTCTCTCGCTCTCTTGATGGAATCGGTTGTTGGCGACGACAGGGCAAGGCAGAGTAAACCAACTCGGCGGGGTGTTCATCAACGGACGCCCGTTGCCGAACCACATCAGGCTGAAGATCGTGGAGATGGCAGCGGCGGGCGTGCGGCCGTGCGTGATCTCGCGCCAGTTGCGCGTGTCCCACGGGTGCGTGTCCAAGATCCTGAATCGGTACCAGGAGACCGGGTCCATCCGACCGGGGGTCATCGGCGGGTCGAAACCCAAGTCCGCGTCACCCGACATCGAGAAGAGGATCGAGGCGTACCGGAGGGAGAACCCCGGCGTTTTCTCCTGGGAAATTCGGGACAGGTTGGTTCCATCGTCATCATTAAAGAGAGTCCCGCCCACGTAACACAACTGATGGAATTCCTGGATTTGTTTTGTTCTGCTAGGTTTTGTTGTTGTTGTTGTTGTGAAACGATATTTCCGTGTGCAGTACTGCAGTTGTACAGTAAAAGAAAATTTTCAATACTGTACATTCTAGACCAGTGTTCCCCAACCTTTTTTTGGGCCTACGGACCGGCAAAGTTTCATAAAATTTTGGCAAACACAAAAAAGTATTGTTTGAAGGACTTTATGGCAGGTACTGTATTTGAAAAGTATATGCTTTTTTGCTCAAATTCAGTCTAGAACCAATGAAGCAACTGTAGCAGAATGTCTTGAAAAATTATAAAGGAGAGATCGAAGAAAGGTTTCTCAGAATGAAAAATTGAAATAATTTATTTCAGCCGGTGAAAATTTGTCTGAAGTGTTATTTAGGAGAAAAGGCAACATTTATTTTTTATCAGATAATTTTAGATACCATTGTCTTTTTGAAATTTCTGATAAATATAATTGCTACTTTTAATAAATTCACTATGATGAAATAAATTTTCCGGGGACCGGCAAAAAAATCTGCGGACCGGCGCCGGTCCGCGGAACACTGGTCTAGAATCTATACAAAAAACTGTCCACTTTATCAAAATTTTCAGCATAAAATAGGGAATATACCAGTATATCTAGCTATTTAAATGGATTCGAAGTAATCTTGACAAGTTTATGCTCTCAACTTTCTGGAATTGACAGATTTTAAACGCAAGAAGGGGAAAACTATATTGAACAAGTCTTTTCTCATTTGCCTTGATTTTAAGTAGAATTTTTTAAAGTTCTCCACAAGTAACTCAAGTATGATGCATAACTGAACATCTAGAAATTCTGGAAAATGGTATTCCTCTTCATGATGCAACCTTATTTCCTGAAAGTTTACAGAAAAATGTGTGTGGTACTCAGTAAATATGATATAACACAATACAAATTTTGCATCACAGAACGTACTGAGGAGCAGATTTATTTTGTCATGCTGGAACCCAATATACTGTATTGAAAAGCGGGGTTTTCGAAGTTTCCTCTTGTCTGAATAAAGCCAGGAGTACACCTCGAAACTTCAAGTGAAAGCCACACATTTTGAAATTTGTAACTTATACAATAGAAAAAGATTCCTGATTGAGTCGACGTCGCAGGTGGAACTCAGGGGCTGTAGAGCGAATATCGTAAAATATTTTGTGCAATCATTGCTGCAGGATAAATTGAAAATCGGTTACAGAACTGCAGTATCTTGTAAAACGCCGATTGTAATACGTACGTTCAACAGAACCTACATAACAGGTATGCAATTGTTTTTTTTTTAGTGCCACTGCACTTGGTGTCCAAAACTATCCCATTAAGTTAGGCACAAAATCTTCAAAAAAATCCGCAGTAACTTTATTTCAGTTTCATGGTTTGGTCCGGTAATGCTAGCAAAAATATTTCATCAATGCGAAGTGGATCATCCGGAAAGTAAATGCGCATAAGCGCTATGCCCTTTCTCTTTTTTAATGGCTTTATCTTGCAAGTTTATGACTTTTAATTTTTCCGTAAAAGTCTGCTTCATGAAACAACGTTGCCACCGGAAATTGACCCGCCGACAAGCTTGAACTGTGTCAAATTCGTAAATTGAAACTGCGTGAACAGCTTGTGATGAAACATTTTCTCCGATCAAAAATATTTAATGTTCAAAATGGCTATTCTATCTTCACGGATTCGTTCAGATAATTTTACTATAAAACATAAAATTTGCATTCCGTTGAAATAAATTTATGGGCTTTTGTATTGAATTCTGACTGAGAAAGCTGCTGGAGAGAAATATTGCCTGAATCGATTTTTATTGGTGATTTTTGTGTGGAAATTACGTAAATTACGATGCGTTTTATTTATGGCGATGTACTGGATATTTTTGAAGATTTTTTTCGTAATGTATGCAGCTACCAAGTTACACTCAGTACTGTACTACAACATGATGTTCAGCTATTGTTTCGGGAGAAAATCAGATGGTATTCTCTCATTTCATTAAAAATATCACGTCAGAAATGTACCGAGTTCGATCTTGAAGGCCGTATGAACACGCGTGAAATATCCCCGAAAATAAAGCCATGAAGTCGTCATATGATATGTTTGAGTCTGGGTTGAAAATCACGCGCAATCGCTTAGAGGCGCATGGGATTGAGTTTTTGCCTGCTTTATTTTTTGTGTGTGTGTCCATTTTTCGTCACAGAAGGTGAATAGATGCTCAGTCATGCCGTGATAGCAGTATAGTGAGTCTCTACTATCGTAGAAGATGGTTTCTATCCGGTCGCGAATCAATGAACGCAATGCTTCCAACGAATTCCTTTTTGTCCGCGAAGGCCATTTCATCTCGGCGCCCATTTTCTCCCGAGACTGCGCAATCAGAACGCTATTGGAATTTTGCAATGGCCATCTCTCGTTGCTTACTAACGAATCCCAAGTGATGAGCAAGTTTTTTTTTAATTCTTCTTTCCCCTTACTTTATATACAAGCTTAGTCATGGTTACTGGGACGAAAGTTCCGCGTGAGAGGTGGATAAAAAAGAATAAAGGAAAAATGAGTGAGTAAGGAAGGTAAGGCTAACCCCCCACTCTGGAGAATAGCAATTTTCACGCGGCTTTATTTTCTTCATGTTTTCACTTGTTGATGCGTGTTTCTCTCTCTCTCTCTTGTTGGTCTTTGTTTTCAGACTGGTTAAAGAGGGACTTTGTACAAAAGATACTGCGCCGTCAGTGTCGGCGATTTCCAGGATTTTGCGGGGGCGAGACGATGATGACGTGAAGCCGGGTTTGGCCCCAGGTGAGACCAGCTCTTCCTCATCCTTCTGCCCATTAACTCTTTTTCCTTTGAAGCTGATGGCGTATTGCAGAGTATGTTAAATATAATTTATTTACAGTATTCTTTACTGATGCAGTTGCGATTTCCAAATTCAAACATCCCTATATAAGTCGATAGCTTTCCCTATTCGAATTGCCAGTTAATCTCTGGCCAATTCCGGTAAGCTGAATCCAATTTAAAGCTCGGTAACTCAACAGTTTTGGAGTAAAACCTTCCGTAGTTGAAAGTGAAGGCCGATTAGGAATTAAACTTGGACTACATTTTAAAACACGTGTTCTAGGGGGAAAAAAAGACAGATGCAAATCATGTTATTTGTGCCCTCTGACAGGTATTGGGTATTTTCCTGCAGGAAGGACATCTGAGCATAACCGACTGTTTGAATAATTTAGCGAGGAAATAAAGCCGTTGATTGGCTTATCTAAACTAATCTAAATGAAGCCGAATTGCTTAACTAAAAAAATCTCCAAATCGATTTGTTGGGTTCCCTTCACATTTGTCTTGAAGAGTTCAACTATAAGTATTTCACCACTGCTTATATAGCGCGTGTTTATCTGCGACAGAACTAAATTGGCCGAAGTTTTCACGTTCATCTCTTCTGCGAAAGACGTACGAGGGGAAGACTGTTGTATATTCCTGAATCATCGTTTCGTAACTTTCAACGCTAAAATCGATGAAATTACAGGAGTTCTTCTGAAATAGTGAAAACCCAGGTTAGAAGAAAATTATTCTAAACACGCGGATTAAGGAATTCCACGTTTGTTCGAAGCGCATCTGCGTAAGGATTGCAAAATCTTCTCCTTCCCACGGGACGTCGCATCATGAGCGGACTCCGTTGATCACTAACATTTTTATTTATCTTGGCAAAATTTTCTTTAATCCTGGTTTTTTTTCGGGTTGTTTATTTATTCTCGATGCAATTTCTCGGGTGCAGAAGTGGAGGACGATCCCGGGTCGGAGTCGTCGGACGCGGAGTCGGAGCCCGGCATCAACTTGAAACGCAAGCAGCGTCGCAGTCGAACCACGTTTACCGCGTACCAGTTGGACGAATTAGAGAAGGCCTTCGAACGAACCCAGTACCCAGACATTTACACCCGCGAGGAACTCGCACAACGCACCAAACTCACGGAGGCCCGCATACAGGTGAGAGGAAACGAACGTATTTCCGGTTCTCCTTCTTCCTCCCTTTTCTTCTTCTCCCGGAAGATGGGCGTTTTTGTCCTGTAGACTTTTCTACCGGTGTTTATGGTACCTGAGTGGAACGCAGAATTACGTGTGAGGAGAAATAATATCAAGGGTGCTTACTGTCAAACATCGACTTGAAATAAAAACATAGGGAAATAAGGCTAGGTGAACGATTGATTGAAAAATTGAAATCTTTCGGAGGTTTAAAACGAAGAACGGAAATTCTGTGTATATTTCGAAGTTTCGTTTCATCATCCGAGGAAAACCACCCCAACGTTTTTGTCTCTCCCGTTAATTTAAATCTAAAACTTAAATCTTGAAAAAAGATGTCAGTCTGTCTCCCATGATTTGAACAGGAATGAGAAATGTTTGATTTCCGTGGCGTACAGTAGTTCGAAGAATTGTCCATCACTTGACGCGAACATTGCTCCAATACTGTATAGTACCATACTTGGATTCTTTTTCCACACTTCCACAAAAATTGAGCACGTTTATCAAATCTCTAGATCCAAGAATAAAACGATTCCAAAAATGCCGATTTTCGAAATTGCGACGTCTGAACATACAATGCCTTTGGCGAACTGGAAGCAGACTTTGTTGTACGGTACTATATTTCTGAGACACGTTTTGCTCACTGAGACCTTGCAAAAAATTGAATAAGGTCGTCAATCGTAGAACCATACTCACGGACAGCTGAGGAGATTTATCGGTTACTAATTTGCCTTTCCCCCATCATCCACGGTAATAAATACACAAGTAGGTGGACCATTAAATGAAGGTGTAAAGTAAGAAACGGTCCAGAAAATCCTTGAGTTTGTCAGGAAAATTGCTCAATTTCCCCCCCAAAAAGATAACATTAAAATTAGTAAAATTCGGACTGCGCGCAGAAATAAGCGTCGAACGGGATATGTGCGCAAGGTTGGCTGACTTTTTTCCTTTAATTTTTTTTTTTAGTTTTAGCAAATTTGACGGAGAATTTTTTGCATAATATTTTTTAAACATTTGTACGTTCCAAAAAATCCCATCAACTAAAAAGTTACAAGGAACGGCAATTTCCTCTTATAGCTGCTGTTCACCTCACAGAAACCGAAAATTCCTCAAAATTTATAAATTGAACTGGAGTTTTCATCACGCTGAGGCTCTGGACTGACTTATTCATAAGTTAGAGGTCTGTAATTTTATCTCCGTCCGCTGCACTTGACTGCTTCATGCATGGATTACGATTATCATAATCAGTTCAAACCTTAAATTTCCCTTCGTCTTGTCCATCAGGAAACCAGTCGTTCGTGAAAAGCAATTCGACTTCGAAACAAGTCGTCGAATTTAAAAATTCATGTGCAGATTAGTGCGAGCCTAGTTTAATTTTGTAAGCTTAAGTCCTTTGTTCGCTGAAAAGAATATCTTGCATTGAATTGACAGTCCATTCATTGCAGACATTTTGAAATTGACGAGGTGATTGAAAGCATGGGGAAGCCCAACCAAAAAAGTATGGAGTTCAACTGTTCAAGAACATGTTGTATTTTTAGCTTATAGTGCGGTTCACGAGCACGGTTGAAAATTTTTGACAAAAACAAAAGCAGACTCTGATGCGAGGAAATTGTAACTGCTCTGACTTATTCCCGGGATTTTCAAAGGTCATCATTCGAGGGGAAAATGAATTTTGAAACTCATATAAGAAAATTTTCTCGGTGTTTCCTTCGTTGGCTCTCTTTTACTGTCCTTGAGATAAAACGTCTGAAAACGAATTACGGTACTTCACCGTTGAAAAAAATTGGAAGCGCTTTTAAAATTTCATCATTTCATTTTCGTTCCGGCGACGAATTTCCTTTGGGAGCATCGCCTGTGAATTGTGAACCTCGAAAATTAATTGAAATACTGCAATGCTGCAAGAAGTCAATTTTCATTCGAGCTTGAGACGGAAAGCAATAATCGTGAATCTTCAACGTTGTACAATTGTACCTTCATGATTTATTAATCATCCTGTTTCTCGAAGATATTCTCATCATGCGATGTTGTACACCACTTCATTAAGATTCATTGGGCATGAAAGATGAAGTGTTCTTGTCAGTACTGCAAGCAGTAATTACGGTGCTTCCGTATAGTTTAATCATTTTCTCACTCAACGAACACCAGTACAGTACATCCACGACTTTTTCCTAATTATGAATGAATCTTTGCGAATTTGCCAAATCGTCCGATTTTTCAGCCAGCTGTTGCATTGTGAGGGCAGCGACTCTTCCTTTGTTCACTCTTATCATCGTTTCTTTTTTTCGTGGTGGTAATTTTTTAATTTGAAAAAATTACCATCTACTCAATCTGACCTTTTCTATTTCGCGAAGCAGATTCAAAGCCTGCGCACTTTTTTTTTTATGCTGCCTGTCGCAAAATTCTAGTCAATTTGTACGAATTAAAGCTGACTGAACGCGCTTATAAACGGTAGATGATATTCGCGTATATTTTAATTTATTGTGTTTCAAGTAGTAAATTGTTAATTGATCATGGCAAGTGTATTGACCGAAGCACAAGAAACCTGCAAAGAAATGCTAATTGGCGTCTAACCGTTATATTCGTATTGGTTTCGAATCGAATCACCCATCATCCAGGTTCAAATCAAAAACAAGGCCCAGTACACAAAGCAACAATTTCTGAATCAGCCCGGATTTATTGTGCAAAAACAAAAAAAGGAATCCATCATCTGAGGTTTTCATTACTGTATTCAGAATACCACAGTACAGTACTGTTTACGGAAGCATCTGCGCCTGCATATATTGATAGTAAACTCTGTTCGGATCGAAGTTATCGGTCAACCAAAATTGATGCTCAGTCCTCGTAACCAGAAGAAATCCAGACAAATAAGATAAAGAAAACCCTGCAGATTTTGGCCACGCAACGGAATGACAACCACAAACACAGTCTTGCCCGCAACCACGCAGCGCAATTACGCAACGTCCCGCAGCGTAATCCTCGCCTCTCATTCCCCCCCGACGGTTCCCGCAACAGGTGAAATCGATTGAATAGCTCTTGAAAGTGAGACAACAATAACAACAGCTAAATAAAAGTGAACCATACGAAAGCCGAACGAACACATGCTCTTATCGAATAAGACCTAGTAGGTGTGGGACTGTTGACCTCCGGGGATTTCCGGTTCCAGATACAGTATCTTTTTTTTTTTTTTACATACCGGTATTCAAGGCTGAGATTTTATATTGCATCCCGACCTGCCACGAATTGCTAATATTGTACAGTGGTACCGTGGGTAGTACCCCATTTACTCAAGTACCAGCTGTATGCCTGTACCTCACGTAATTTTCCCCCAAAACTTCGGGCAAAAAATTAAGTGTGCTCAAAATATGAGAAAAAAAATTTTGAACACAATTATTTCTAGTAAAATACCGCATATAAAAACTTCCATTCAATTTCAAACTCGGAATTGCTTTCTGTAACGTCGCTTTGAATTTTTACAAGATTGTAGCCCCAAAAATGTGCGTGTCTTACGTGGGCAGTACCATTTTTGTCAAATTTTCTTTGAGAAAATCGGGGTATGCGTCTTACTGGAGTAAATAATACATCAATCTCCAAGCATGATGGACTTTTTTTTCCACAATATACGAATGTGGTGTGCATCCACTGATCTTGCTTTGGATAGTGAACCATGCTTTGAATAAAAATTATGCAAAAGTATGTGTCCTTCTGAATGATCCAAAATGAAAATCAGTCTAAATTTGTACACCGTATACACATAAGTTCTATGAGACACTCCATTTTAACACGTTTTTACCACGTTTTTATGAACTCACTTTCTTGTCTGTCTGTCTGTTTGTCCGGATCAAATTTTGAAACTCAAATTTCACTCACTTCCAGACTAGCTAGCAAGCTGAAACTTTCAGGATAGCTTAGAAACTGATGACAATGCAATCTTTTGTGAAAAAATAAATTTTAAGAATATTTTTTAAAAAGAATAAAATAATTATAGTAGATTAAAAAATTAATCTAAAAAACCATGTTTTCAAAAAGCAAAAAATAACCTTAAACGTGGTGCGCATGGAGATTGTTGGGAAGAAGTGAAATACAAATGAAATAGATGCGCACCATGTTTAAGGTTATTTTTTGCTTTTTGAAAATGTGGTTTTTTAGATTAATTTTTTAATGTACTAAATTTTTTGTGCTTTTTAGTCTTACTTGAAAAACGTGGTTTTTCAGATTAATTTTTTAATCTACTATAATTATTTCTCAGGTTTATTTGGATTTTTAAAAATTATTCATCAAAAAATATATTTTTTTAAGCAGAAAAAAACTCCGGCATTAGAAATAGAGCCGGGGGAAAAACATGAGATCATGAGGCGCTGGAGAAGAACGCCCAGAGAAGCTTTCTTTTGCCTATTTCGAAGGAAGTATCCGCTGATGACACGCCAAATGACGGAGGGTTTACAGTAAAGTAAATTTGTTTTCGTAATAAATTACGACTCTTTATGCAACGCTGAATCCATATTTCCGATTAATCAGGGCGCTGAGAGCGACAACGAGAGCCATAAAAATAAAGGTGCACGCCTCGCACCGTAATGAGTCAACGCCAGCAACACAAAAGGTTTATAACGACTAGCAGGTGTATTCGGGCTGAAGGCCGGAGCCCAGGGCTCGAGTTAATCATTGCGCAATTAACGTGTCCGGACTTCCCAGCCCCCCGCTTTGTGGACTGGACACTGAAGGGAAGTAGACGACAATTCCATTCAGTCGTGATTGACACTGACATTCCAGGCGTTGGCATGGGGGGGATAACTAGAGGAACACGATGCAGTATACTGTACACACACACTTCCTTCTCACTTACAGTACCGTGCTCGTATGTACGGTAGGTTTTTTGAAAGAAACGCGCACGGCGTGAAAGAAGGCAACGTTTTCTCGCTTTGTCCACGATACTACTTAGACATAAACTTACTCACTCGTTACATTTCTTTTAATCTTTTTGCGGCGTACGTGTGTGTGTGTCTTAGACTTCTGGGAAATCCCGATTATTTTCTGAAGATCTGAGGCTGATAATGAAAATGTCGCATCATGGAATCAACGTTAGAACGGCGTATATCTAATTGAAAAACCACTTGTAATTGCTAAGAACACATTTTCAGGTAATTCCTTGATCATGATGCTTGCCACCATACTTGAATGATTTGAAAGCCCGTGTGAAAGCAAACTGTCGGACTTATTGAACAAGTTCAATGAGTTTGAATATTTTATTTGTCTTTGAAACACAGATAAGTTGGTCGACCGCACAGAGGAGCAAACGTGGAATCCAATATTAATAGTTAAATTTTGCCCCGACTTGTATCTTAAATGTTTGCACAATTCATTTTGCAACCTTTCCATGGAAATAATTCAACGACTTTTAAAAATGAGAAAGAAACTGCAAAAAGATTCTGAATTTTCCACCCAATGACGGCTTGCAATAGTCATGGAAATGCAGTTGACTTTTATTTATCCTTTCTCTGATCAACTATGCAGTTCTATATCTATGCCAAATTTCAACCCAACCGTAGAAAACAAATGTGGTGACAGCATACATCAGTTTCAATTTTGACGGTCCTACTTTTCTTAAATTTTTTCATTGTGTAGGTGAAACTTCTTTTAAGTTAAGATCAAGCCTCAGAAAAGGAATCGAATTTAACAAAGACAAAGTCGATCTTCTGAGAAACAAGCAACTTGAAAATCATGAACAGAAATTAACGAACAAACATTTCATGAGTTCATTTGGTCAATGCTTTGATATTAGAAGAGGATGTCGGTTGTATGACGTACGTTCAACTTTGAATGTTTTATCTGATAATTTTTTTCTTTTGATATCCAAACAAGCTCCCACTAAATAGCCTGGATAATCAAATTTCCATTTTATCTTTAACATTTATGAAAAAATAAACTCTGAAAGATGCATAAGAGAGAGCTTCGATACTTCGACTCACATAGGACTCGGTATGCATTTTCGGGGCAATCTCGTGAACGAGGAAGAAGATTGCGAAAAAATTAAAGAAAAAAAACACGAGGAAAGGGTGCAAAAAAGCATCCAAACCGTAGTTGCAAGTCACAAAAGCAATTACGGGCTTTTCTGGACAGGATGGGGAATGTGTAGTTGAGCGAAAAAGAAAGTGCTTCTGGCTGCGTTAGAGAAAGTTGCAGAAAGCGTGTGTGTGTGTGTGTGTGTGTGGATATGTGGGGCGTTATTCAAGAAAGAAAGAAAGAACATGCGTGGGGACGGCTGGAGAGTGCGAAAAAAAAGGAGGAGGAAGAAGAGAAGACACAAATTTCAGAGGGAAAAATACTGAACCAAAAAAAAAAAAAAGAGGCGGCGGCCATGCCGAGTCAGTGGGCCATGGCGCCGGCCGCCTTTTCATCGCGGCACTCTCAGCCATGGTACAGCACCGACGCTTCGCAAACGCTGCGGCTTTTTTTTTCATATATTTATTTTAATTTTATTTTTTTGCCAAAAGCCAGCAGCAGCAGCAGCAGCTACACCACCGAGTAAGCAAGACCATCAGGCTCTTGCTGAGTCACCGCCTTGCCATCCACACGACCCCGAGACTCCAATGTTTCCTTCTTTTTCTCCGGAATAAAGNTAGTAGATTAAAAAATTAATCTAAAAAACCACGTTTTTCAAGTAAGACTAAAAAGCACAAAAAAATTTAGTAGATTAAAAAATTAATCTAAAAAACCACGTTTTCAAAAAGCAAAAAATAACCTTAAACGTGGTGCGCATGGAGATTGTTGGGAAGAAGTGAAATACAAATGAAATAGATGCGCACCATGTTTAAGGTTATTTTTTGCTTTTTGAAAACATGGTTTTTTAGATTAATTTTTTAATCCACTAAATTTTTTGTGCTTTTTAGTCTTACTTGAAAAACGTGGTTTTTCAGATTAATTTTTTAATCTACTATAATTATTTCTCAGGTTTATTTGGATTTTTAAAAATTATTCATCAAAAAATATATTTTTTTAAGCAGAAAAAAACTCCGGCATTAGAAATAGAGCCGGGGGAAAAACATGAGATCATGAGGCGCTGGAGAAGAACGCCCAGAGAAGCTTTCTTTTGCCTATTTCGAAGGAAGTATCCGCTGATGACACGCCAAATGACGGAGGGTTTACAGTAAAGTAAATTTGTTTTCGTAATAAATTACGACTCTTTATGCAACGCTGAATCCATATTTCCGATTAATCAGGGCGCTGAGAGCGACAACGAGAGCCATAAAAATAAAGGTGCACGCCTCGCACCGTAATGAGTCAACGCCAGCAACACAAAAGGTTTATAACGACTAGCAGGTGTATTCGGGCTGAAGGCCGGAGCCCAGGGCTCGAGTTAATCATTGCGCAATTAACGTGTCCGGACTTCCCAGCCCCCCGCTTTGTGGACTGGACACTGAAGGGAAGTAGACGACAATTCCATTCAGTCGTGATTGACACTGACATTCCAGGCGTTGGCATGGGGGGGATAACTAGGGGAACATGATGCAGTATACTGTTCACACTCACTTCCTTTTCAATTACAGTACCGTACTCGTGTGTACGGTAGGTTTTTTGAAAGAAACGCGCACGGCGTGAAAGAAGCCAACGTTTTCTCGCTTTGTCCACGATACTACTTAGACATAAACTTACTCACTCGTTACATTTCTTTTAATCTTATGTTTTGCTGCGTACGTGTGTGTGTGCGTGTCTTAGACTTCTGGGAAATCCCGATTATTTTCTGAAGATCTGAGGCTGATGATGAAAATGTCGCATCATGGAATCAACGTTAGAACGGCGTATATCTAATTGAAAAACCACTTGTAATTGCTAAGAATACATTTTCAGGGAAATCCATGATGATGATGCTTGCCACCATACTTGAATGATTTGAAAGCCCGTGTGAAAGCAAACTGTCGAACTTATTGAACAAGTTCAATGAGTTTGAATATTTTATTTGTCTTTGAAACACAGATAAGTTGGTCGAGCGCACAGAGGAGCAAACGTGGAATCCAATATTAATAGAGAAAATTTTCCCCGAATTGTATCTTAAATGTTTGCACAATTCATTTTGCAACCTTTCCATGGAAATAAATCAACGACTTTTAAAAATGAGAAAGAAACTGCAAAACGATTCTGAATTTGCCACCCAATGACGGCTTGCAATAGTCATGGAAATGCAGTCGACTTTTATTTATTCCTTTCTCTGATCAACTATGCAGTTCTATATCTGTGCCAAATTTTCAACCCAACCGTAGAAAACAAATCTGGTGACAGCATAGATCAGTTTCAATTTTGACGGTCCTACTTTTCTTAAATTTTCTCATTGTGTAGGTGAAACTTATTTTCAGTTAAGATCAAGCCTCAGAAAAGGCATCAAATTTCACAAAGACAAAGTCGATCTTCTGAGAAACAAGCAAGTTGAAAATCATGAACAGAAATTAATGAACAAACATTTCATGAGTTCATTTGGTCAATGTTTCGATATTAGAAGAGGATGTCGGTTGTATGATGTACGTTCAACTTTGAATGTTTTATCTGCTAATTTTTTCTTTTGATATCCAAACAAGGCTCCCACTAAATAGCCTGGATAATCAAATTTCCATTTTATCTTTAACATTTATGGAAAAAAACTCTGATAGATGCATAGGAGAGAGAGAGAGCGCAATTCACGTAGGACTGGGTATGCATTTTCGGGGCAATCTCGTGAACGAGGAAGAAGATTGCGAAAAAAAAAACACGAGGAAAGGGTGCAAAAAAGCATCCAAACCGTAGTTGCAAGTCACAAAAGCAATTACGGGCTTTTCTGGACAGGATGGGGAATGTGTAGTTGAGCGAAAAAGAAAGTGCTTCTGGCTGCGTTAGAGAAAGTTGCAGAAAGCGTGTGTGTGTGTGTGTGTGTGTGGATATGTGGGGCGTTATTCAAGAAAGAAAGAAAGAACATGCGTGGGGACGGCTGGAGAGTGCGAAAAAAAAGGAGGAGGAAGAAGAGAAGACACAAATTTCAGAGGGAAAAATACTGAACCAAAAAAAAAAAAAAGAGGCGGCGGCCATGCCGAGTCAGTGGGCCATGGCGCCGGCCGCCTTTTCATCGCGGCACTCTCAGCCATGGTACAGCACCGACGCTTCGCAAACGCTGCGGCTTTTTTTTTCATATATTTATTTTAATTTTATTTTTTTGCCAAAAGCCAGCAGCAGCAGCAGCAGCTACACCACCGAGTAAGCAAGACCATCAGGCTCTTGCTGAGTCACCGCCTTGCCATCCACACGACCCCGAGACTCCAATGTTTCCTTCTTTTTCTCCGGAATAAAGTATCGGAAGGGAGAGAGAGAAAAAAAAGTACAGTCGCGAAAGAAGAAAAATTAATCTCGACGCAGAAAAGATAGACTAAGATCTTTCTCTCTCTTATTTTATCCATTTCTTACTTTTCGGGTGGCGAACGTTCCTTGTAACAATGAAAAACTTCCTGGTTCTCGTGGTTCCTCCTACTTTCTTCCCGAAGCATCCGCGAAGTGGCCATTTTTTTCTTTCTTTCTCGGAGACTCGGTTTAACGCGATGACTTGATAGCTAGCCCACGGCTTGATGACCTTTGATAGAATCATAAAGTCCAGATCGTTCGGGAAGAGGAAATTTCAAGTTTTCAACGCGTTCTGTCGTATTTTAGCGTTAGTTTTTTTTATGATGACGACGAGTGCAGTTTTTCGGGGGAGCGTGTAGATAAAAGTCAAAGCTTGGAGAGCTAATTAAGGTTTCAGTTTTAGTTTTTGTCGTCTGTGTGAGCACATAAAAGGTGAGACGGAAATATTCGATAAATCTTCGTAATATGATGACATATTTCATTCGAGCATACGCGTAAGAGGCGCTTTTTATGTAAGGATAGACATCCGAATACAGTATATGGTCGCGTCTTACTTTCCATACAAGGCAGTTAAACCTTTTCTGGATCGAACAACTTTCAAAACTTGGCAGAGATTGCGTGATTTTAAATTAAATCAAAGTAGGTTGTAGAGAATTTGATGCACATTGCGCATTTTCCACGCTAAAATCCACATGCACATAACGCATCACATTAATAGATGATCAATCATATTTTCCTCAGAACTCTGCGTTCGATTCCCGCCGATATCTCGAACTTTTCCTCTCGCTCTTCTTCGCCGTGTCGTGAAGTCAGATTTTTAATATCTTACCATCAGCAAAAGTAATTATCACTTCAAGAAATGTATAGCTCATACTCAAAATACTATATTTACTCGAATACCACGCGACCCTATTTTTCTGCACGAAATTTGTCTGAAAACCTATCCCTGTGCAAGACACGTATCCCATTCTTTTTTCTTGCTGAGATTTGAAAATTGTGAAGTTCTTTTTCGTGGATCCATTCTCCATTATTGACATTTCATTTTTCTTGCTTTTTAATGTTCTCAGCTCCGTCAAATATAGGAATATCTTCTGCTTCCTGTGCTCCCTTGCATCTTTAACTGATTACTAAAATTTCTATCCATTCTTTCCCATGAACAACGAGACTTATTGGTGCCATGCATTTCCTCTAGAATCTTTTTTATGTACCCGCATACCACGCGCAGGGTTTTCCAAAAGTTTTCCGCAAAAATTTTATTGCCGGGTTTCACCCTATTTTCTGCCTCAAATTCTGGAAAAAAGGTGCGCGTGGTACTCCAGTAAATACGGTACTTCACCGGCCTTGGTATGCAAAAGTCTCAATTTCCACCTTGCCAGCAAGTGGCCTCGAAAATTCCTGTTCTTTTCGATGGCGTTTTTTGGTTCATTAGGCAGGTATTTGAAATGTTAACATAATGAAGAAATTTTCAAAAATCTGTTGATTCTTTCGGAAAATTTTCCATTTTTTAAATATAAAAAAGCTTTTAGAAGGTACAGCTAGTACATCTAATTTTTTTCGTGAAGTTTGCCTCTCCCTAATTTCCCTCCCCCCTATTTCAATCTGACGGAGAAGCGCAGGATTAAAGAAACTTACCTTGAACAAATAGATATCAAGAAATTTTTATCGCGCGTTAAACTTAAAATTGAACTTCAAATATCATCAGCCGGTCAGAGAAATATAATATTTCACCTTGCTCTTCTCTTCATACAGGCGAAACAAAGAACGACAACAAAAAAGAAGCGATAAAGCAACAATACTGCAGCGATAAATGATGACACAATTTCTCAATTTTTGCTTTTCGTTCTTCTTTTTTATTATTATTTTGGTCCAGGTGTGGTTCAGCAACAGGAGAGCCCGGCTGAGGAAACAAATGTCGGCCGGCAGCGGGAGCATGTCCAACGTGGCGCCCGGCATGGGCTCGCACCACCACCATCACCACCACCACCCGAGCTCGGCGCACCACGCCAACATCGCTGCGGCCGCCGCGGCGGCTGCCATGTCCGTGTCCGTGCCGGTGCCCATGCCAGTGCCGGGCCACATGTCCGCCGGCACCGCCTTCAACCCCATGTCGCCCAACAACTCCTCCCCGTACCTGCTGTCGTCTGCCGTCGCGGCGGCTGCTGCCGCCTCTCATCACAGTGCCTTCCCAACTGGTTCAGGTATGTCGTCAATCACACACCCGGAAATAAAATCTAGACACATGAATCTATTACAGTACTGTACTGTACAATATAATTGACGAAAACGCGAGAGAAAAAAAAAAAACAAAAAGGCACAAAATTTCAACAGCTACTGCTCATATTTTCCTTTCCATTCCAAGACATGTTTTCTCTATGAACGAAGGCTGACTGCAAACGGGTGAGAAAGGTCCAATGGCGTCAATCCTTATTCGGCAAAAAAATCTCACAATCAAGTAAAACGGACAGCCAAGGAAAGAATACATTTCATCGCACAAAAAAATTAACCCTTGGCAAATAAATGATTTGAAGAAAAATTGTGAAAATCGGGCATTAACAACATGTCATTGTAAATTTCTAAAAAGTGTTGCGCTTTTTTCCTTCCTTATAGGTGAAATATTGTCCAAAAAAATTGAAAATTTCACAAAATTGTCGAAAGATGATATTCTTAAAAATTGAAAAGCTCCAAAAATGTTTGAATTTATGAAAAAAAAATTAAAAACAATGTGACATATGAGTGAACAGCTCCGGCCGTATCAGTGAAGTTTTCAGAAAAAAATTACAGACGCCAGAAGCATCATTGAAACATTCAAAACGCCAAACAGAAACGATTGCAATCTACGTCGAATAAACTCTGACGGAAGACGCGTTGAACTTAATGCTTTTCCCACAATTCTTAAATGATGCGATATCTTGTAACTTCCTCACACATTCCAGTCACATCCATTTGAAATGTCCGATATTAGTTCAATACGCTGCTTCAATTTTGATTCTGTATTTTCCAATTCGGAAACGTCTTCTTTTAAAAATTTGGCGTCCGACTTTCCGCTGGAATTTCTTGGCGGACATTAGAATGAGTGACTTCCGAGGAGGAAATTCTTGTATCATTTCTGCTTAGCAGCTGCTGATGTGGTCCCCGCGTGCCAGAAAACATTCCTGCGGCGGGGCGAACGAAAAATGCTCGTTTCCGAACCACTTCCGAATTCCATAATGTAAGCGCGAGGCCCGGAAATCAGCGGCGGAAACAGTCATTTCCTCCGCGTCCGAAATTCATTAATCGCAAAATCTCTCCCCTCCATTCCTTCTTACGGCTACGTGAGCGAAGTTCACGACGGAAACCATTTGTTTTATCGACGAACTCGAGGCTTCCTTTTTCTTTTTCACATGTGTCGAATAACTGGTGAACGACTCTTGATATTCCGTCGAGTTCCGTTCCCCAGCGCATATTTTTTTTAGATCCCGCCATGTTTTATTTGCTTAGTACCCTGGCGATGTATAGCGAGTCTCTAAAAGAATGCGAAAGCAAGCCGTTTTTCCCAGTTTTATTTGCTAAAATTTCTTTGAAATGTATTGCATCACCACAGTACCACATACATCAAGATTACAACGTCAAAATGATCAAGTCTCAAAGAAAAGTGCTGCAGGAACATGGCACCTGAAACGACAATAAGAATGCATCCAATTTGTTTTTTACAAAATTTTTCCGTCACATTCCGGACATTGTACGTCTTCGAGTCGTATCCTATGTTTGAGCAAAGAAAACCCGCCGAACGAAACGCCGATTACTGCATCTGCAACTGCTTCAATGTTTTAAGAAAATTATTATAATATATCCGCTTTTGAAACACATTTCAATTATAATTTATGAATTTTCATGGTTATTTTTCACTGCTGCACACCTAAACTCATTTTCAAGAGCTATCGGATCATTTCGAACGAGAAAAATCATTAAAGGTCTTCGACTCTGTATAACTTTCGCATGCTAGTGGATATTTTTTTTGTACAAGTCTGTCAAAATGACCTCGCTGTGACAGTGCTTGAAGTGATCATGGACGATTTTCGCGGATATTGGCATTATTCCAGTGATTTTCACGAAATACAGTATTGGTTACACGGTCACCGAAAAAATGGCTGAGGTCAATATGGTATTAAATTAAAGATAATAAAAGACTTATTATAACATGCAAGTATTATTTCAGGAAAAATCGCTTTGTGATTCAAGAAAAATATAATTAAACTCCTATATGCCAGAAACGTTGCATTATAGACCTGAGAGGCTCTGCTGAGCTATGAAAATATTCATGAAAAGTACTGTACTGTACTGTACTGTACTACGTGATGTGTCAAAAAAAGCAGAAAAAAAGAACGGTGCTCCATGCAATAAATGAACTGTTTTCTTTATTGTGCAATTTTCCTTACAGGGAATGGCGACTTGAGTTATTCGACAGCCATGTCGAACATCGGTTCTCTCGTGGCCTCAGCGTCTTCGGGTGTGCACTCGTCCTCGCTGCCTCCGCCGCCGTCGCAGCAGCACTCTAGCGGCGGCAAGGTGTCGAGCAACATGACAGCGTCGACTGGAGGGATCGACGCGAGTGGCGCCTGCTCGGGGGCGTCCCCGGGCGGCGACGGCAGTGCCGCCGGCGTCACGAACGGCTCGTCCGCGGCGACCAGTGCCCGCTTCTCCGCGGCGGTCTCGGGCCACTCGCCGTCGCCAACGACCGTGGCGCCCACGTACACCAACTCCATTTCTCCGTACGCCCTCTCAGGCAGCGGCCAAATTTCGCCCACTTCTCAGGTGAGCCATTGCTTTCAACAAAGAAGAAAAACCCGTATTACAGTATTATTCTTAGTCCTGCAGAAAATTCGTATTTATGAGGACCTAGGCCACCATTTTTCTTACAAAAAGTGTACCTGAATAATACTTAAATGATGATTATATTCGACACATTTGATCATAAGCAACGTACAACGATCTTCTAATCCGACCTATATTCGAGGTTAGGCGACATCTGCAATCAATTCAACCCTCAAACTTTCAAATATACCGGTATGTCTATTTCCATAGTTTTTCTCTCCACGTTTTCAAAACGTCCCTGTGCTGTGGCTATATTGTTCTTGTTAGGACTTGACTTCAGAACAAAGACAGTATGTTTTTATCATATTTGCGCACGGTGATATACGAGTACTTCCGAAAAATATGCGGGATTTGACGATTTATCACTACCTAAATACAAAATTATTTTTCAACAAGTCTTCCGGCAGTTGTGATGAAGTGAAGTTTATGTTGCTGTACTTAAGCCGAATACTGTACATGTCGTATTCTTTCGCCGGACGGGAGTCTGAATTTTCCAGAATACTTGATTATTATTGATTCAGTTTTTTTATTTTCAAAATTCGGCAGCATTCCCTCTAAGCATTCAGATGCGTATTGCAAGTGTAAAATAAGAAAATCGAAAATTAATTTTCTCGGGTTAGAAATTCCGATGACGACGATGCGAATTTACTTTTGCGCGTAAGTTGCAACTTGTAAGGGGTGTTCTGCTTATGTCTTGTCAGTCGTTCTGTCCTAAACAGCGCGCGAAAAACGATCTGGTTCTTATTGGGGTACCCATTTTGAATTTCAGAGGCTTCAAGAATGTGCAAGCATGTTTTGTATAAGCTGCACGAAGTATTTATCACAAAGTTGAATTTTGCCTTCCGAACTTATGCGGAGGCATCAGTCCATCGAATGAAAATCCACTATCTATATACAGTACTATACTATATATTGTATTGTACATTCTTCAGCGGTCATATTATACGCAACATGAGGTTCATCAATTTCCTATTGTTAATTAAGATCAAGTCTTTGTATACCGAAGTGGACTCCATTGAAGAACACGAAGCAGCCGTGGCCGAGTGGTTAAGGCGTCTGACTAGAAATCAGATTCCCTCTGGGAGCGTAGGTTCGAGTCCTACCGGCTGCGGAATTTTTTAAAATTCATTCTGCAGGCGTAAGCGTTATATCTTACACTTCTTTTTCCTTTTTCTACCAATTTTAACATTCTTTACTATCACTAATTGCGCTATACAATATGTGGCAATCGTGGCCGAGTGGTTAAGGCGTCTGACTAGAAATCAGATTCCCTCTGGGAGCGTAGGTTCGAGTCCTACCGGTTGCGATACTTTTTTAATTCATTCTGCAGGCGTACGCCTTAAATCTTCCACTTTTCTTAATTTTTCTACCAATGCATATTTTCGATATTGTTGGCCATCACTAATTGCATTTTCAAATATGTGGCAGCCGTGGCCGAGTGGTTAAGGCGTCTGACTAGAAATCAGATTCCCTCTGGGAGCGTAGGTTCGAGTCCTACCGGCTGCGGAAAGTTTTGACAATTTGTTAGATAAATGCCACTCTAGTTTTTTGGTTACATGCTTATTCTAATCGTCGAGCTCTTTCTCATTATCGATTATATGGAATTGTATCATCTATATTTTATTCTTCTCGCTGGAAACGATTTTAGTTTTAGTGTTCGAATGGTTTTCTTGACACGGGTTTCGGGTTATAGAGTGGTTTTACAGCGAGACCATGGAGGGTGGTCCTTGCCTAAAGCAAGCATCTGGGATGCGTAAAAGATTGATGGATTACCACTCCCCCGTTGAATGGCAGAACAATCAGACCTGCGTCTCATACAACGCGCGGACAATCGTGTTTTTTTGTGTGTGTGTGTTTTTTTTTACTACGCCATCAACTCAACCTCACATCAGCACCAAACTTCCCACATAAATTTGCCCAGTATTTCTGGGTGATCCCTCCGAAGTTCAGATTAGCATCGAAATTTGTTTATTGAGAAATGAAAATGTAATCGAGCAGGGTTATCATTGTATCATGGTGTCTTCGTAATTATCAGCGCTCCGCAGCTAGACGGAAAACTTAAAGGATGAGTAAAGTATCCTTCGTTGTGAGAATCTTATCAGAAATAAATTAATTAAAAGTCTTGGCAGAAGTAGAAGGTATGAAGAGGAAGTTTGTGATCGATGAGTATTTTGTGGGAAAGATTAAAACAAAAAAGCTCTAGTTCGACCAAGTTTTCCGTCTCGCAATGGAATGGAGAATATCGATTCATTATATTTTACTGCGCTGCTTTTTAATGGAAAGCTATGAATTCGGTTTCTTCATCAGCATGTACAAGCAAGTATATTCAGCAATGCCTATAATTTTCATGATTTCCGCCGGAAAGCTTTTATTCACTTTTCAGATCTTCCGGTTAGTGAATGACTGTTTCTTAATCATTCAATGACGCACTTGAAATATTATGCGCTCTGCTCATAAGACATCAAGCGAGAAGCTTTCAAGATTGCTAAAATATGAGATCGCAGCATATTCGAACAAAATCAGATGTATAATGGATATAAGGACCGTTTATCTTCAAATTCATGGCAATCGGGATTTTGCTTTGTAAAACCAAGCTCAACACGAAGACCCACGCATTAATCAAACGTGAGAAGACAAACATTTTAAATTATCGATTGTCTCAAGTCCATTTGGGAATTTTTTTTATATTTCTTCAAGGAAAAAAATGTCACAGTTTGCCGCATGGTGAGGTAACAAAGAATAGGTATTGCCCCAAAAAAAGTTCATACTGGACATCAAGTACAGTCGAACCCAGAGTTAGTGCCAGTATTTGTCCTGGCACATTTTGTGGCACTAGCAAGTGTGGCACAAAATTGGGGATACTGAATGAAAAAAAAAAATCATTTCAAGGTTCCTAATACAGTACAGTACTGTACAGGTAAAATGGATTTTTTTGTAAAATTTTAGGCCATAAATATCGAATATTCCGTTATATAAAAGAAAAAGCCACACAAAGTAATTTGAGGGTCAACTGAACTGTTTTTATTAAATCTAAATTTATTTTATAGTAGAGAATACATCAGATTTTTTACATACTGGGCTAAGTAAAAGAGTTGAAGTGTTTCTTGCAGTTTTCTATCAACATTTCAATAAAAGCATAAAATTCCAGGATTGGTAAATTTAAAATTCTTTTAGAGATACTTCCGGCTTTTTAGACGTTCTTTGGTGTGGAGGACATTCAAATTAAGCCACCCAATTGCATGTAAATTCAGAAATAAAATTTTTTACTTATCCTGAACATGGACATGTGATTCTCAGTTATAGCCTGACAATATCCCAATAAATGTGCCTTATTTTCTCTGATTTTGACCCATTTTTCTATAAGGACAGGTACATTTTGGTGGCACTGAGTGAATTGCCACTAAATTAGGGTTTCCCTTAAGAACACATCGAAGGGAAATTTTTCCCTTCCACCCTGGCACTATGGGAGGCTGGCACTAAATTGGGGGACGCTAGATTGAGGGTTGACTGTACAATAATTGTGGGCAATTCCTTACCTATTTAAAGAGGATGTCAGCTTTTAATGTGAAGAGGTAACTGGATAAAATACTGTAAGAGGACTTTTCGGGAGACTTTTTGCGTTTCAATTTCATGACCCACGTTCATTTTTTGCTAATTTTTTTCCGTTTTGTTTTTGTTTTTGTAGGGCTCCGTGGGTTGCGGGATGACGACGCTGGGGTCTTCGGGTCACGGGGCGACGCCGTCGTCAGCGGCTGCCGCAGCCGCCGCCGCCGCAGCTGCCTACGGCGGCTACTGCCAGAGCCTCTTGCAGGCCGCCTCCGCCGGCTCGTCCTCGTCCTACTCTGGCGACTGGGGCACCCAAGGCGCCTCGGGTGCCGGCGTGGCCGTGGCCTCCAGTCCGGGCTCCGCCGCGTCCGGCCACTCGTCCGCCCACCACCACCACCACCCCCACCACCACCCGCATCACCCGCACCACCACGCGGCGAATCCGTTTCAGCAAGCTGGCGCCGCCGGAATGCCGCCAGCGGGCGCTTTCGGCGCCACGACCCAGCCGGGATTCTCGCCTTACTCCCAGTCCGGGCTCCTGTCGGCCCGGGCGCACTCGTTCCCGACCATGTACAACTGGTGATTTCCTGTCTGTCTGTCTGTCTGAAAAATTTTGGCCCCGCTCTTGCCGCTTTTCTTCATCATATCATTCATTCTTTCCGTCTTCCTATTTTGCGCTCCAACTCCATGCACCTGGTAATCGAGTTGCAATCCCCTCAACATTGCGCAAGTCCGAACAGTTAGCGTCGCGAGTTGGTTCTTTCTCTAGAATGTCCAGATCCAGAGTCTCAATGCATGAGCCCTCGAGGACATACTTGGAGTTCTCAAGGGCTCCGCAGCAACTACAAGAAAACGAGGAATGAAATTATGGAAGAATAAGAAACGAGAGTTGAATCAATCGAGGTTTGCTTTACGTAAAGATGAGATACATATGGTGGCGGTACGCTCGGGAAGCCCGAAAAAAAAAAATCGATATTAGCACAATTCTCTATATGTGACTAGAATTTCACGCAGTTGAGAAATAATTTATCGGAAGGTTTCTGTTGCAGAAATCGATTGAAAAAGTTTGTCGATTCTTCCCAAACTTTCTGCTAAAGCCACAATAACAGATGATACGTGAAGAAAAGAAGGCTCAAGTTTTTGTAAAACACTTCTCGCTTTTCTGAATACAAATACGATGCGCGTCTTACACGAGTTAACGAATATTACATACAATGCTAAAATAAAATAAAATGATTTTCAACGGCATTTTTCAAACTTCAACGCTTTTCTCGTATTTCACATATTTTTTCTGCCCAAAAGATAAAACTTCGGAGGATTCCATCCGCCAATTATAAAAAAATCATTTCCACAACGATTTTAAATTAAATCATGGTTTGCCTATTACCGTAATTTCTTGCAGACTTTTATCTCTTGAAGCAAGAGCTTATTTCCCAAAAATATGACTGCTTGATGGAGTGCGACAAATTTAGGGATTATAAGGAAGTCCTCACCATCCCTGAAAAATTACTTGAATGCGATTGTAAATTTAAAATTTTAATGATATCAGAAAATTATGGTGCAATTTTCAAACGTTTCTTATAAAATCTTTTGCCAGACGAGAAACCTCAAAATTATTATTCAACGGGATGCGTCTTGAATTGCGAAATCACTTTATTTTCTGTTTGGTCGACATATTTTTGATAAATAAAACAAATATTGCCAGAGCCCTTGCTGTTTTTTCGCCCTTGATTTTTTTTTTCCACGATGCCGATTGCTTCTACGTAAAAATGCGAAGAGTCGATTTCAGCAGCGTTAATCATCATCTGTTGAATATTGAGAAACGCTTCCTGAAATTTGCATTAATTTTTTTTGATTGGGCATTGTTGGAAGAGGCATCAGAGATTTTGAATTGTGAGAAAAAGATTAAGTGCAGCGAGAAGAATTTTAAACTGAACCCCACGTTTCCTCGATTTTGCTCAAGTTTGAAACTTTTTTCTAAAATCATTTTGTCGAAAAAAAACAATTCCAGACAAATGCATTCATTATGTAGAATACCTTTCATTCAGTACAATGTCTTGAGTCTTTCGGTAGATGAATAAGGATCTCGACTAAATGTTGAATTAAAACCATTCGTGAATTAACCAAAACATATTTTGAGGCATGAAAAATATTTATCCAGTAATGAGATCAGTACGAAAATCCATTCCATTCCTTCTTCTTTGCCAACTTCGCGGAGTATCAGACACTTGGAAGTGCGAAAAACGGTGAATTTCCGTCAAATAAAACGAGCATATTTAGTTAAAGGCAAGAAAAAAACCAAATAATTGATGACTATACACTATAGGATGCGTATGACGAAAAAATGTAATGCACCTGCAAATTTTTCAGCATTTTAAATGTCTGAAAATTTCTCAAGAGCCAACTCGCGATGCTTTTTCATCCTCCTATATATCATAAAGGTCACCGGGATTTGCAGCGAACGAATATTTGCGTGACATTATTCATATGCAAAGAAAAAAAAAAATTTGTGAGGGAAACAATTATCTTTTTGTATACCTGAGAATCGTTCTCATGTAATTCGTTTCAAGGAAAAATTATTTCGGGGCGCTAAACCTTTTTTTTTAATTCGCAGACGAATTTCCCGCCTGTTTTCTAGTCCCTGTCATCTGAAAGCAGCTCATTGAATTTTTGCTGCTTCTTAGGCGGTCATCTCATAAATGTAGCCGTTTTTAGTTTTAGCAGCTTTCCATTCGATTGACAGCTAGATATTAAATAATATACTGCTAGAAGTTGATCGGGTTTTTTCGTGGAAGGACATTCGGCATTTTGTCCTGTTGCTCTCGCCGCGTTTTTAAAGTAGCCCGAGGCGAAAAGTTCCAGCAGTCTTTTTTTTATAAATGACGAATAAGGCAAGCGAAAAAAGAAGTATTCAGGTCCTAAAATGTCCATAAGCATTTTCGGGAAAATCGGGGACAAGTTGAGCAGAAGATCGACTTTATGCGATTTTTTTGTTTTTTTGTTTTGTTTTCTGTGAGGAGAACGAAGAAGGAAATGAGTGACGACAAAAAGGAGAAGAAATCAATGGCGCGTTTGTGATAGTCGCCGATTTGCGGTCACTCGAGCAATATATACATAGCAAAAAAATTTGAAAGCGAGAGCTAAGCCTTTGATTCAGCTTTGCCTCGTCAGCAAAAGAAAAACTCCGCTTGTTTTTGTTTTGCTTGTTTTGCTTGATGCGTGTCAAATGTGTAAGTTGCCTTTCCAGGGTCGTTTCTTTGTTTCTCCTTTGCTATATACCAAGACACAAGGAAATTTCGAGCTATTACTGATTAGACTTGCCTTTTGCCCCCCCCCCCCCCCCCCCCCCCACCNAGCACTTAAGCTGGTGTTTGCTATTGCCTTTTGCCCCCCCCCCCCCCCCCCCCATGTTTCACTTGCGAGCTTTATTTTATTTTTTGGGAGCCCTGGAAAAATAGACGAAGTCTTTTCATCATCTTAAAAATTTTTATTCTACTGCAGGTTATTTAAATTGTTCTCTCGATTCACACATTTTAATGTAATTTCGTTGGTACCTGTAGTTTTTTGTTTCTTTCTAGTTGTGACCCTCGTTTTGTAGTGAAACATTATACTGTACTGTATGATCCTTTCGTTTTTCTCGCATTTTCGATGGAATCGGTTTTTGTTCAACTTGAAACGTAAGACGCAAACGATGATTCAAAGCAATGTTTTTTTTTTCTCCCTGGACTCGATTCGAATTTGTGAATTTTTTTGCATTTATTGTGCTTTTATGTGTGCATTTTTCTGCTTTTTTTTGTTGGAATGACGCGTTTATGGCTTTTTTTGTTTCATTGCCCAAATGTGCCGTGAAACTTCATGATATGCTCAGAAGGGCGAATAAACGTTGGAAGATATCCAGTCCAAAAGACGTTTTTTTTTTTTTTTCAGTGATCGAAAGTCTAAAAAGTAATCCGACGGGTGTCGTGATTTCTGATATATGTTTTGCTGTCCGAGTTTTTCCGGATCACATATGGTTGTGAGGTAAATAAGTATTATGAGGAAGAAAAGTTCGTCGGTTGGATCTTTATAATTGTTCGCCCTAATCGTTTCCTGACGTTAGGAATTGTCAGTTTTTATCCCCCAGATTCCTGCTTCCATGGACGAAGCAACATTTTGGGAAACATCACTCATTATCTTTCCAATCCTGCGTGATTTCAGAACAGAATTTCCTTCGATTTCCTGCAATTAATCATTGCAACCAAGTGTCACACAAATGCAACCCTCGAACCTTCTCCGCCTATACATGAACCTTACCATCAATATATTTGCGGGATGGTACTGTAATTGAAGTTTAGAAGTAAAAATGTTAAGCTTGTAGGGGGAAAATATGCCGAAATCTTCAATCATAGAATGGTTTGAATCATTCGACCGAGAGAGCTTTCAAATCAAGGAAGTACAGTACCGGTAAAAATGATTGGAATAAGAATCAAGTTGCTTTATACTTCGAAATATTTCGTGTTGAATTGTTTCTTTTTTCAAACTGCCCGTGGGAATTACACGCATCTTTGAAAATTTTCCCTCCCTTCTGAAACAGTCTACTACAAAATCTCGGGCTGATCTATGAGGTTTGAACTAATCTGTAAACTACAAAAAGAAAAGGCTCCATCTCTGAATAAAATTGATGCGAAACTTTTCGAATAACTTATGGTACTTTTTCGCCCAACTTCATCTGGAAGTTAAGACACCCTTTATGATGGACCTATCCGGGCTCTCGAAAGGCTTGTTCAAGAAGCTGAACCCAGTCTGTATATAGGGTTGAAATAACCTGTGAAGCAACAGAAAAAAAAAGAAACTCTTCTCTGAGTTAAATTGATGAGAAAGAGATTTTAAAACAATCGTCTGCGTGTGTTCAATGAACTGCGCCTGGAAATTATACTCTCTTCGTATAGATAGTCTCAGGGTTTCAAAATGTCTCTTACAATAAACTCAGTTTATCCTGCAGTGGTTGAACTTTTTTTTTCAAAGTTAGTACTGTATATACTGTACTTGAACAAAAAAATCAAATGAAACGACTGCCCCTGACCTGGTCGAAGGGACTGATGACCGAGTCCCCCGGCCGTGGCGTTGCGGGTTTTCGTCCCCATAGTCTGGGCTTTGTTGCTGGGGCACCTGTGCCCGCAGGTGGTACAAGAACCAGAACATCTTTTCGTGCTCAAGGAACTGGAACCAAATGATTCGTTGGGTATTGATCCCGTGACTTATTACTCCACGGGGCGCATTTTTCCGGGTCTTTCTTTGGTGATGCACGGCTTTGACACGCGCGTTTTCCTACACGTACTGTACCTGCCCGTAGCAGACTGCCCTGTAACTTCCGTCGACCTGGGTTTTCGGGGTTGTCAGCTGATCCAAGAAAATGCCGTCCATCTTTCCTTAACCGAACAAGAATAAAGTGAGGGGGGAAAGGAAAATAGCGACGGAAATCCGGCAGTTTGAATGATGAGGTATTTTCCGAATTGACAATAACCGGCTGGTAACTTCCCCGTGGTTGTCAATTCTCACCGTTGATCAAAAATATAATATATAATGCACGAAAGGATAAAAAAATACATGCTCATCGCTGATCTGATGGAATTGTGCTACTGAAATTTCAGCAAATCTCGGAAGCAAAACATTCCCGAAATTATTCCAGGGAATTTTCCGCGTATAGGCGGTTTTTGCACACTTTAATCGTAGCCGCCCGAATTTCGATCGAGAGTAAATAATTTGAAACTTTATTCCGTTTCTGCAAAGATTACAGCCAAGTGTTTTAAGAGTTGATTCGAATTATTCATGTAGCATTTGCGTTTTGTGCCACGCTAGTTTGAAATCCGATGTCACACTCGACATTCAACTTCGTTTTCAATTCAAAGTTGCTATGTATGACGAATATACTGAATGCCCGAGGTTTAGTTCAGATATACTTGATTGTTGTAAGAAACCTGTCATTGAATTAAGTCAATAGTTTTGAGTCCAATACAATTCAAACCTCCCAAATCTGAAAATTTCCAGTCAAAACTGTTTTCCTTAAATTGGGAATACATTTTAGAACATCTTAATTTAAGCAAGTGGAACTTATTTTCTCTAGACACTCTCCCCAAACGGTAATACATCTTTCTTCTACTTCTATAAATAATGACCAGTTTTAAAGATTTCGGACGGAAAGTCATTCTCGTGGATTAACCTACACAAACGAAGCCAAACACCCTGGCCAAAAAATCGGCTTGAAGAAGGTTCAATTGTGCCGCTAAAATTTTGCGCAAAAAAATTTATTGCCGTAAATAATTCCAAGTTAATCCCGATAAATTCATCAAACAAGCAAGTCTTATAAACTCTATGCATCTACAACTAAAAACCGTAACCTGAGCAACAACAAAAAAATCATGTTGCAGCAGCTAGAAAATGTTTCGCACCGCCGCCCTCAAATAAGACCAGTTACGAATACCACATCATACAATCAATCTTGTTTTTTTCAAATAGAGAAACAATAAAGAATCTGTTAATATATTCCACACAGTCTTTCCACGCTTAAGTAAAGTATTAATTGGCCACCTGATTTTCCAACTCATCCCTTAAACTTACCCACGTAACTAAACAACACCCCGAGACCAAAAGATATACTTCCACGCCCCTGACGTTTCAATCCGAACGCAAAACTTGCCGTGCGAGCACCAAGTTCACAATGCCGAAGTCATTAAAAACGAAAGAAAAAGAAAAAACCAACACACCAGCGGTTTTGTTGGGACACTCGGACATTGAAAAACTAAACAAACAAAAAACACAGACAGGGGCCTGTGTGTCTACATATATGTGTGTTATAGGAAACGATATATAGAAGGGCAGAAGAGCAGGGCGGCGTGAAATCGAACACAAAATGCCGACATCATGCAGCTTCCTGCTCGGTCTATTAGTTTGTCCCGCGGGCTACGGATGCGATATCAAAAGAGAGAGAGAGAGACACACACTAACATTTGCGTGGGATATTTCATAAGTTTTGTAATCACAAGATTAAACTCAATGTAGAACTCAGTCGATCATGAGAAGTATAAATAAACGAGGAAAAAAAAAGTTTGCCTCCAAATGTCAGACGCAGGCCTCATTTAATAACATTCAATTTTTGTGTGTGTCAAAATCAGACGGGTCTGTTCATTTTACTCATACTAAAATCGTGATCTTAAATATGCACAGTACTTCCATCGGAAATCAGGATTCTAACCCTTGCGTCCTTATAATGGTAACTCAGAAGCAATAATCCTGAACTTTTCCCACGAATCCAACGTGAACCAAAAATAAAATACCATCGATTGAAAAACGCCATGAAATAAAAATGGCAAGCTGGTTTTTTGCACAAAAAGTACATTTTATATCTTAGTGAATAAAGCGCGAAGAACAGTTTATTAATTCGTGAAAAGGGACTCATTTTCCAATTCTGGAAGACATTTTAGTCACGTTCCTGTATATCCACTGGTTCAGGATAAATGTCGGATATTCTCAAGATAACATCTCATTCTTTTTTCTCACACGCCACGAATTTAATGCATTTTTTCCTGTTACTGCATTACAAGCACACAAGTTGAGTACAAATAAAATTTTTCTCATAATATTTGTCAAACTAGGTGCGTGAAAAATAGTTTTATAGATGAACGATGCCAAAACAGAAACAATAATTTGTCAACGATCTCGGCTGAGCATGTTTTCAAGAAAGATTAAATGAAAATAAACATAATAATCTGCCTGAAAATGGAAGGGAAAGTCGTTAATTGATGTTCAACATTATCAAATGAAATCTCATCGGATTGCATAGTTCACAAATAATTTTTTTTAACCTTAGATCAGTACGACAATTTAGTTTGGAACAAAAAAAAATGGAATGACGATTCTGTCTTCTTTTTCGGAGATTTTGTACATTTATTTGGCGAGAAAAATTTTCAAAGGCTTTTTTTAGTAATCACAAAGGAAATAACATTGGAAATTGATCAATGCAGACGACACGTATACAGGTTTTCGAAGAGTGGTACAATTTTCACCTGGTTGAGGTTCCTATAAAAAGCTTCGGCCAGTTTTTAAATACAGCAGTATTCAATAAAACTTTTCAGTTGGATTATTTCTAATTGAATCAACAGGATATGTGCTTCCACGGATCCCAAGAAACTCCACTGACTGCAAGTGTCTATAGTATCCCCTGTTGTATATGAGTCTTGAAACTTATCGTCTAACCCTGATGGAAAGTTTAAAGTTACTTCTTTTTTTTGTAATATACCTACCCTTACTTCCTCCCCAAAAGAAAAGTCTCGTACAACACTTAGCTCCGGGGAGACCTTTTGCTAACTTAGCCTTCGGCTCCATTGCTTGACGTACTGCCTGTCGTTTCCCACTTCGCTCACGTGACGTCACTGCGTTTCCGTTAAGCTCCTCTCTCATTATAGTATTTTTCTCCTTTTATATGCATGTATATATACTGTATATATATATAGATATACCTGGGCCCCTTAATTTTCTCTGCACAGCCATCGCTGGAAACAAGTCAATCCTGGCATAGATTAATTTTCTCACGCTGCCTCGTTGTGTTCAGGACTGCGGAACGGGGGTTTGACCAAATTTCCTCCCCCCCTGTTCTTCCTTGACTTTTGTTTAGTTTCCGATTTGGACGTAGTGTGATGGGAGGAATGGAGTGAAAGCCGAGATGGTATGTCGGCTTTGTTGGTGGGCCCCTGGAAATTGAAACAAGGCTGAACTAATGTTTGCTTTGATCCTCGAGGTGCGCGTCGAGGCGATCGAATTCCGGCAACGGATTGAGTCGCTGCCACTGGGAAATGCCACGAAATCCGACGAACATCACGCTTTCCTGCATAAAAAAGATCTTACTTGAATTGTATACATTTTGAACTTCTCTAAGTCAAATTTGGAGGGACTTCAACATTTTTGATTCAGACAGTTTTCAAGTTTTGAACTTGAGCTTCATTTCGGTCGGATAATCAATGAGTATTATTCTCCGGCAAAATTTTCAGAAATGTACATTATTTATAAATTTATTTTCTTGAAGTAAGATGTCTAATCCTTCGTGGTTTATTTGCGCACAAATAAATTTTATCTGTTTTCCTCTGTAAAAAGTGTTCTGAAATTTGTCCAAAATTTAAAATAAAAAAGAGACCTTACAATTTTAACGAAGGGAAGATTGGTCTAAAAAGTTGGAATTACGAAGAATCAGATTCAGAAATGTATATTAGCTATGAATTTCTTTTCTGGAAGTAAGATGTATACTGTATAATACTTCGTGGTGAGCATACAAATAAATGTCCTCTGTTTTTTTCTGTAAGAGGTGTCAGTCTGAATTTTATCCACGATTTAAAATCAAAAAGATACCTTAAAATTTTAACTAGGGGGGCATTGGTAAAAAAATCGAATTAGGGAGATTCAGATTTCATTGGACTCGAGGCTATTGACCGAGGCATTAACTGAAAATGCATACTGTAATATATACGTTTTTGTCATCTGAGAGGTTTTACTTTGTGAGGCCAACCTTATCTCAATACTGGTTCGTGGCTTATTGTAAGAGCAGGTCTAGTATACAGATATTCACATTTAACGAAGGTGGATTCTTTCATGGGATTGTTTCAAGTTGAAGCTGGGATTACCGTAAACCTTAAAAAAAATTAGAATTTTCACAGTATTTATTTGAAGTAGGCTTTATCATTCAACCTAGGTCTAGTATAATGCTCTTTCGCGTAAATTATCGACAGAGATGACGGATTCTTGAGTTGAAAACAAAATCAATTCGCTGCTCCGCATGTATTCAATTGGTGTTCGGAATAATCCTCGCGTCGGACCAGCGGGAAGGTGGGAAACCAAACCCGAACCCGAAACCCGGGGGGAGAGGAAGCAGAAAGGCGCGTCGCGCGTATATAGGTGCAACCCCGACTTCCTGGTTCGTGCCAAATAGCGCCAGCTCATTTATTCCGGGCTTCATCAAAATGCCCATCCCTGTGTATGATCCTCATTTCCAACCCACCCCCACATCGATCAAGCCACACCGCACCCACGTTCACGGGCTCGCCTCGGAAACTCCCGCGGATCACAATCGATGCGAATGAACGAAGGAAAAAACCCCCACGGGGTTCGCATTCCGGTGAACCGACGACGGTTCGGTTGCCTGCAAAAATCCACTCAGGAATTTGCACCACAATAAGGAACACTGGTGCAGCGAATTAACTTACTATTGCAGTAACGCATATTTATTCTAATCTGAGACGTCATTGTTTGGAACAAGCTCCGCATTAAAAAAAAAAAA